>PVIW01005564.1:0-19951 GCA_004026585.1 Noctilio leporinus | reverse complement strand
TTAAAATCTTAATGCAAACTCCACTTGCTTCCCCCTCCTTGAATAATTTCTATTTATCATAATCTTTGTGAAGATGGAAAACAACAGGTTAACACCTTCATATAATTGAGGAGCAATTTTTCTTTTGTTCCCACCTATCCTGCATATTCACAAATGCCTACTGGGTTCCTTGGCATTTGTGAGCATGCAGCACCCCTCAACTCATTCTCTTTTTAGAGAATGCTTTCTTTTGCTTGCTGTTAGTAAAACATTTGCTCACACATTTATGACCAAAAGTAAAGGTCATCTCTGTGCAAAGTTTTTTACTTTATAACCTGAGTCTTTCCTTTGTCCTTGCTCACAGAGTATCAGGTTGTGTTGGAACTATTTGCTTAGATGTGAATCTTCCCCATTGGTTATGATCCATTTTTTTTTTTTTTCTTTTTTGACAAGGGCACATTTCTCTACTCAGAATCCATCATAAATAAAGGAATGAATGTACAAATACATTCACTCTATGCAATGGGTTTTCAGCTCCAACTATACCTGTGATTTTTTTTTTTCTACATGCACAAATACCCCAAGCTTTAAAAAGGAAAGTGTTCTGAACCTTCATTTGAAGTATAAACAACATGAAGGAGGGGGAAATCCCTGTGAATTTTTAAATTCTATGTCTTTGTTAGTTCAATTAATCACTTTAACAAGCATTATTTGCTACTCTACTGGGCTCTAGGTGATCGATGATGAAACAAACAATATTCCTGACTTAAGTTTATAATCTAGTGGTAAATTCACTCTATTGAGAAATGAACAATAATTATAAAATGTGAACCACATACAGGAATCCAACGGTGAATTGAAATAAATACACATGGAGTGTGACATGTACATCAATTGGGGAAGACATCCTTAATGAGCTGAGTGCCTCATTTCTTTACATTTTAAAGATTTTATTTATTTTTAGAGAGGGGGAGGGTGGGGGAAAGAGAGGAGGAGAAACAATGATGTGTAAGAGAAACATCCATGGGTTGCTTCTTGCGCTGCCCTAACCCAGGACCAGACCTGCTACCCCTGTCCTAGGAATGTGCAGTGATGGGAAATTGAACTGGTGACCTTTCACTTTGCTAGATGATATGCAACCCATTAAGCTGCCAGCCAGGGCTCTTTACATTTTACTTTTAAAAGCATTTACACACACACACACACACACACACACACACATCAAAATTATGGTAAGACTATTACATATTTGCTAATGTGGCCTTTAGGAATTATTGCCCTACAACCATTTTTGCTATGATAATTAATTTCCTTTTTGGTGAGACATCACTTTTTTACTTATTTTGATTTTCAGCTGGTATCTAACAAGTGGTGTTTACTCATTTAAATAATTTTAAGTGGTTGTTTGAAAGATGAAAGAAAATTGTATGGAAAGGAGCCTGTAGTGGAGTATGTGAGCGTATGCCATGGCCTCTTGTTGCTGACTGGATTAAACTGCATTTCTCCATTGTCATTTCTCCTCTGCTTCCTTGGAGCACTAATGATGGTTGCCCTGATCCTCCTTCCAAAGCTCACCAGTTTATACCTCCAAAATTTAAATTCAACTTTAAGTGAAGAAGGTGGGACAAGTAAAGCGACCATTTAAAATGGAAAGGATGGCAAAAAGAGACTAGAATTCTTAAAGTGTGACATGAACAAAGGATGGTCTATCTATAGAAGCAGGAAACGGAGATGAGATTCTCTGTTCTATGTAGACATTCCATTTCTATTTTCAGCTATGAACAATTTACATTTGACTAGCCTAGACATTTTAAGAGAGAGAGAGAGAGAGAGAGTGAGAGTGTTGGGAAGATTAGTACCTTAGGTCTGAATAAATCTATGAAAGAAAAGACTGAACAAAATGGAGCTGAACATAACAAGTTGCACATGAGCTGAGGTAGCAGTCTATACACCATATTGTTAGCTGGGGATTCATTAGAAACACCCTGTGTTTGGGAATATGGAGTAATGATAGTTATTCTATTGAGATACCATGGTTCAGTCTGTTCTGCAGATGCACTAAATCTCATTTTTCCTGTTCACAGAAGGAATTATAAATAGAGCATTTGTTGGCTACTTTGGTCCTGCGTGCTTATTGTTTGCAGCTTTCTCAACTGAGAATACGTGGAGAGCTTCTCAAAAGTCTAGCAGAAGAAGAATTGTATGCATGCTTATCAAGTTCTCATGCTAATGTAGCCTAGGAGTGTGTTCACAATAAAATGAATTAAACTCTGACTTAGCAGTTTCTATGCCTATACTTTTAGAGTGGAATAACATTACCTACATTTCTTGGTTACAATGTATGTTTGTGAAATCTAAAGTACTCTATTTCTCTGCCACATATTTCACATATGACACATTATTAATGCTGATTACATAATTGCAAATAAATGAATAAATCATTTTAAAATATCTTGTAAGTGCCACTTGATGACATTAATCTCCAATGTATTTAGGCATATAAATAAAGATTTTCCTACTTACTTAAAATGATGTCCATCCAAAGAAATCAATAAGATAAACTATTACACTGAATCTAGTATTTAGTCCAAAATACAAATCAGATAGTCCTGTCTTGGTTTATTCTTTGCAAGATATATCATCCCACAAATATTTCTCCACATGTGTAACTGAACCTTTATAAATCTTTATTTTAATAACAATGTTTTCCTTTTTTTTTTTTTTTAAATAAATGTCAATCTTTATACTTTTATTTCACCTACATATGGTTCAGGGATAATACTAATGGTTTGTTGATAGTTTAACAACAAATATTGTCTGAGATTCTGGAGATAATTTCTATAGGTCCTTTGGAGAAAGAAAATCCTTTGAGTATTCCTAATCATGATGGAGTGAGCAAAAAACGAGGGAAACCAGATAAAACATTCATTTTTCTTTCCCCTTTCTGCTCTTTTTTCATTTCCACTGAAGTTGACTCCATCTTTGTGTTTATTTTATAAAGCTGTTGAAACAAACACAAATGGACTACGCTGAACCATCTTCAGGAAATTTGCAACCCAAGAAGAGTTTGGTTATCCAAAATGGATCTCTGATTGATTACATATATAGAGAAACATTACGGGGAGTTTTATGGGTTTTGCCTACCCACATAATGAGTGTTATTTTCATGTTCTGCTGCCCCTATCTAGTCCCTATCTAATAGTGGGTATATAATTTAATAAAAATGGGCTTGAGTGTATCTGGCAATACTTTCATTTATCAAACACTCATATTTATTAGGCTCATTTTCACCAACTCTTTAACAAATATTTATTGAGCACCTACTATATACTATGCATGAGAACAATTTGAGGGCATAGATTTTAACAAAAAGATAATTCTCTGTTTTCATGGAGCTTACACAAATCCTAAATCTCCCATTTCATCCTTGCAGAATCCTTGAAGGTACGCACATCATTACTCTTACCTTATTATCATTCGGAGCTTTTCAGATGTCAGCTGAGGTCATATAAGGTAAGAAATTAAGAAGTACCAGTTATGTTTTATACTTGTTTGAATTATCTCTGTTATAAATGTATCCCCCAAAATAATATATATGTATATAGTTTAAATAAAAAAAATCTCAGAATTTAACTTTACTATGAGATAAGATCTTTAAAGAGGTAATTAAGGAAAAATGCAGTCATATGGGCAGACCCTGATCCAATACAATTAGTACAGTTCTATAAAACAGAAATGTAAACATACAGGTATAAGAACAGCACCCCATCTAAAAGAGAAAGGGAGAGACCTGAGAAGAAATCATTCCTTTTGATACCTTGATCTCTGATTTCTAGCTTCCAGACTAGTGAGAAAATTAATTTGTGTTGTTCAAGACACCCAATCTTTTTGTTAAACAGGCTTAACAAATTTTATAGTGTCCTCCAAAAGATATTCTCATATTCTAACATCCAAAACTTGTGAACATGACTTAATTTAAAAAAAAATATTTTTGCAGCTATCATTTAATTAAAGATCTCAACATGAGAATATCCATGTGGGCCCTAAATCCAATAAGCATTCTTATTGGACAGGGACATACAAGGTAAGAAAGAGAAAGCCATGGCAAGAAGAAGATAGGGATTAGGATTCTGTGTCCACAAACTAAGGAACGCTTGGAGCTCCTGGAAGCTAGTTGAGTCAAACAACGATTTTTTTCCCAGACACTTGAAAGAGACATTAGCCCTACAGATACCTTGATATGGGACGTTTGGTCTCCGAAATGTGAGAGAATTTTCTGTTGTTTTAAGCCTCCTGTTTGTGGTCATTAGTAACAGAAGCTATAGGATAAGGAAGCCCAGGTTACTTATCTGACAAATGCTTTTTCTGATTTCCCAACCTCCAACTCTTTTCACTCCACTGCACCAGGCTCATTGCAATTTCTGGAGAAGAAGCCTGAACAAAAAGTTAAATTAAAAATATAATTGTTGATTTTATATATGTCTTCATTTACACTTGGTCAACAAAAGAACCTTCTTTTAAAAATGTGGACATTTACTTTCCTAATATAGTCTGTTATTTTAATGAAATTTTTGTACTATCATCTCTCCCACTGCTAAAACTTCTAATTTAGTCTGACATTATTGCAAAACATAATAAAAAGTGAACATTTAAAACTATTTCTGGCCCTGGATGGTAGCTTAGCAGATAGACACCAGCCTGCAAACACATAGGTCGCTGGTTCAATTCCCAGCCAGGGCACATAACCAGGTTGCAAGCAAGGTCTCCAGCCAGCTGGAGGCAGGTGAAAGGCAACCATACATTGATGTTTCTCTCCCTTTCTTCCTCTTTCCCTGCCTTCCCCTCTAAAAATAATGAATAAAATCTTCTTTAAAAAACAACTATTTCTTGCCCTGGCTGGTAGCACAGTGGTTAAGGCACCGGCCTGCGAACCCAAAGGTCGCAGGTTCGATTCCCCAGCCAGGGCACATAACCAGGTTGCAAACCAGGTCTCCAGTCAGGTCTGTGGCTGGAGACAGGTGAAACGCAACCATACATTGATGACTCTCTCCCTCTCTGCCTCTCTCCCTTCCCCTCTTTCTAAAAATAATGAAATAAAATCTTAAAAAAAAACAAACAAACAAAAAAAAAAACCAACTATTTCTGTGTGTGCAAATACTTTTTTCCTCAGTAATCCCATTTTTTTCTTATAACTTTGCCAGGTTAATTCAAATATTATTTTATGGCTTGTTAGTGATTGTAAGCAATCATGAAATAAAACATTCCTAACAGATCCTAACTGTGGAGAAGAGACCTGAGAAGGAGCAAAGATATTGGATGTGGATGAGAGAAATGTGAAGAGACACTCAAATGATATTCCTTGATCACTTTTCAGGGTGTTCTAAGGAAACTGTAACACCAATATACGAGATTAAATGATTTGACCTTGATTGTAAATGGAAGAGTGACTTCCACTTAAAATTCTTTTTGGGGAAGGAAATCAGGGCATCAAAAGGTGAAGCATAGCAAGCAGATAGACTTATAAGACTGACAGGTGGGGGTTTCATGGAACTGCTTCATAGGATTCAGAGAGGCCAGTCAGCACCAAGACCCTGCTTGTGGGAGTGCTCCCTCATGGGTCCGCCTCAGCAAAAACTGCTGTAGTCAGGATCTTGTCTTCCTGATATGAGTAGGATAAAAACAAACAAACAACAACAACAACAACAAAAAAAAACAAATCATAGGCTTTCAAATAATAATAATAATAATAATCAGCTATAATGTCAGAATACAGGGAGACTTAGCTAGAAGCACAGAGCTGCAATTAAAACAAAGGTCAAGACAAGACAAAACAAAACAAAACAAAAGATTTGTAGTAGTTATATTGAGAAAGTAAGTGATTTTTAAAGCAAAATGAGTAGAAAGTCCGCAGTAGAAAATAACACACATTTTATAAGAAAAGGAGATACAGGGGTAATGTCTGCTTAACCACTAGGTTGCTTTTGAGCTAAGGGTTTAGTTGATTTTTGAGAGGCATTTGACTTAATAACACTGAATTTGAAAGATTAGAAGTGTTCTAAAAGTCAGGCAGAGTGTCTATTCATATGCAATATTATATCACTTTTTTTTAAATGTGTAATCTAATTAAAGGTTTGCCAAGAGAATAAGACAGTGTCACAATCCTAAAGTTATGACAAAAAAAAAAAAAAAAAAAAAAAACAGAGGCAGTGTCTGGACTTGCATTTTGCCACCTCAAGTTTTTAGAGAGGTGAAATACGGATGGTGATAAAAGATTGCTCAATTCCTATTATTCTTTCCATCATAACATTTTACACTTTATGAGATTTTCTTGAGTAAGTAAAGCTCACGTAATGAAGATCAAACTAGACATCCATAGTTTCAATTCACTGGCTACCAAATGCAATAACAATGAATGGAAAGTTCAATAAGAGTACATGCAATATGTTTTCCTCCTTAACTGATATAAGTTTTATATCAGAAACTGACAGCATTGAGGAAAGAAGCAGGCTCTAACAAGGTTCCTGGAGTATAAATTAGAATAAGGAGAGGATAGAGCTGAGCAGAAGGCAGGTAATAATCCAACACACTCATGAACTTAAACTGGGATGCCACCCAGGAATATTGCAAAATTATCAGCCACCATCCATTTAAGCCAGAGGTCAATAAAGTTTGCCCATTCTCAATTGATTAGTTTCCAAAAACCTTGATCATTTTTAGCTTTTGATATTCTGTGATTATATATATGCATACATACATACATTACATTCATCTCATTTTCCCCCTCTGCCCTCCCCTTCCCCACCCTCCTTCCCATGCCCCCACAGTCAATCCCATGTATTGTGTCCATGGGTCGTCCATGCTAGTTCCTTCTTCTCCCCCTCCTCCACACCCTCCCCTCTACACACTGGAAGTGTGTTCACTGTATTTGTGTCTCTGGTTCTGTTTTGTTTGTTTGTGTGTGTGCTCATTAACCTCCTATATTAAGTGGGAACATGTAGTATTTAATTTTTGCTGCCTGGCTTATCTCATTAAGCATGATACTATCCAGTTCCATCCATGCTATCCAAGTGGTAGGAGTTCTCTCTTTCTTCTGCTTCATAGAACTCCATTGTGTAAATGTACCAAAGTTTTTTGATCCATTCATCCACTGAAGGGCACTTAGGTTGTTTTCAGCACTTGGCTGTTGTAAATAGTTCTGCTATAAACATAGGGGTGTATAGGTTCTTCTGAATTGGTGTTTCAGGGTTATCTGGGTATAATCCTAGCAGTGGAATCACTGGGTCATAGGGCAGTTCTATTTTTAGATTTCTGAGGAAATTCCATACTGTCTTCCATAGTGGCTGCACCAGTCTGCATTCCCACCAGCAGTGCACCAGGGTTCCCTTTTCCCCACATCTTCACCAGCGCTTGTTGTTTGTTGATTTGTTGATGATGGCCATTCTGACAGGTGTGAGGTGGTATCTCCTTGTAGTTTTAATTTGCATCTCTCTGATGGCTAGTGATATAGAGCATTCTTTCATGTGCCTGTGGGACTTTTGTATGTCTTCCTTGGAGAAGTGTCTGTTCAGGTTCTTTGCCAATTTGGGTTGTTGTCTCCCTGGTGTTGAGTTGTATTAACTCTTTATATATTTTGGAGATCAAACCCTTGTCTGAGGTGTCATTGGCAAATATGTTTCCCATATGGTTGGTTCTCTTTTTATTTTCTCAATGTTTTCTTTAGCTGGGCAGAAGCTTTTTAGTCTGATGTAATCCCATTTGTTTATTTGTCCCTTTATTTCCCTTGCCTTGAGAGATATTTCAGTGAAAATTTTGCTGTGTGGGATATCTGCAATATTTTTTGCCTACATTTTCCTCTAAGGTTTTTATGGTGGTTCTACTTATGTTTAAGTCTCTTATTCATCTTGAGTTTACTCTGGTGTATGGTGTAAGTTGGTGGTCTAGTTTCATTTTTTTGCATGTGCCTGTCCAGTTCTCCCAACACCACTTGTTGAAGAGGCTATTTGCACTCCATTTTATATTCCATACCCCTTTGTCAAATATTAGTTGCCCGTAGAGTCCTGGGTTTGTCGAATATTAGTTTCCCATAGAGTCCTGGGTTTATTTTTGGGCTCTCTATTCTGTCCCATTGATCTGTTTGTCTGTTCTTGTCCCAGTACCAAACTGTTTTGGCTACTATGGCTTTGTAATATAGCTTGATGTCTGGTATTGTGATTTCTCCTACTTTGTTCTTCTTTTTTAGGATTGCTGTAGCTTTTTGGGTTCTTTTTTGACTCCATATGAATTTATATTCTGTGATTCTTATTTATGATTTATTTATGACATAGTAGACTTACATGGCTCTCTTTGTATCTATGGGCTCATGTTGAACAGCCATGAAAAGAAATGGTCTAGAAAGGACAGCTTAAGGGAAATAAATACATATAATATTGACAGGATGTAAAATCCAACTTCACTTTAATTCTTCACTTTGGTTGCTGATGAAATAGGATTTAGAGATATGAAATGGCAGAGTCCTTACCAGAGCGCCATGATTCTGATGTCAGGTTATTTGTTGCATTAGCTTACCTTTGTCCCATGACCATATTTATTCCACTGAAACATTCAGCTAGTGACAGAGAATGTAATTCCTCTTCTACTGAAAGTCACATCCTACAGGCATCATTTATGCTCATTTCTATGTATCTTGGAAACTTTTCAGAAATGAACATTAATTTAAAACCCAAAATGTAAGGCAAAAAAAGTATTTGTAGTCCCACCAACTAAAACAACAATGACAATTTGAAATAATTATGCTTAAATGTAAACTTTTGTTGTTGTTTACTACCATCTTTTCATATCTGAAACATAAACCCCAAATGCTATCAACTTAGAATTTCTTTAAATGTAAATATACCTATTGGTAAGAAAATTGGAAAATCAGAAAAATTATTTATAGGATAAAAGTCACGTTCAATCTTATTAAATTTGCAAAGGTTGATAGACCAATTATATTCCACTTTTTATTGTTCCGTAGGTACAAAAGAAAGCAAACAAATAAACAAAAAACATTATTTGAACTGAATTAAAGCAATCAAAGCAGTTATAAGGTTAGAAAAATATTCACATGACTTCATATTTATTTTTGATCCAAAGCAGCAGTGAGAATGATGATATTTGTAATGATATTTCAACAGTTGTGTATGCTAACATAGAAAACATAAATAAGTAAAACTTCACATTAACATTAATCGATGTTTTATAAACAATTAGTCAAAACAATTTTTTAAAGATTTTTTTTATTTATTATTTCCAGAGAGAGAGGAAGGGAGAGAGGCAGAGCAGGAGAGAAGCATCAGTGTATGGTTGCCTTTCACCTGCCTCCAGCTAAGGACCTGGCTGGAGACCTGACTGGCAACCTGGGTATGTGCCCTGGCTGGGAATTGAACCAGTGATCTTTGGGTTTGCAGGCAAGTGCCAATCCACTAAGCCACCAGCCAGGGCTTGGTCAAAAACTTTTAACTCTGAAAAATTTAACTTATAAATCATTTTTTAATATTCTTGTAACAATTTTCAAAGTTAAAATAATTTTATAGTTGAACAGTGATCTCCAGAGGACCAGAACCCACAGAAAGAGTTGAAAGTGATCATTGGATAAAGAAAATATTACTCTTACAGTTTCTGTTTATAAACCTAAGAATAAATCATAGTATAATATCAAAAGAGAAGGAAAAATAAGGGTCTCAATGGAAAAAATAACATACATTTTCTGTCAAAAATATATTAGTAAGAGAAGAACTGATTAAGAATTGCAAAAAATATAAATGAAAGTGTACTTTATTTTTACATCTTTGATGTTTCAGGGTTCCCTGGTTCCTGCTGTTTATTATGCTGTTGTTTTTGCCTCAAGGTGTTTTGGCCTCACTTGTGATTTTCTGATTGACAGACATCGTGGTTTGGAGAATGGCACATAGCACAAGATGGAGCATTTGGGGATTCCATGAGCAGGTGTTAAACCTATCACACAGAATGTTTTTCTTTATCAAACTCAAATTTTTGGACTTCAGAATTCTTAAACAGATGTTTTAGACAGGTTTTCTTTACCATTTGTGTTTCCATGGGGTTGTCTCTCACCTGCTTAATTGCTTCTTTGCCAAATAAAAGAACATAAAATAGGCAGTCTCACTTCTCCCGGAGGAAGAAAGTTTCCTATTTGATTTTTGTTCCTTTTCCTTTGAAAGGTGGAGAGTTGGTAATAGAGCAGAAATGAACCTCTCTATTAGATTTTAAGACTCTTGAACCTATGAACTACCTCCCCAAGTTTGGCATTTTCCCAGAGTTTACAAAGTTTCTTGAATGTCATAACTCTCCAAATAATGTATATCCTTTGTCCAGACAGATGATTAAAAGGTTTATTTTTTATTTGAGTCTGGTAACAAGTCTGGAAACAAGTAAAGTTAGTAAAGGTATAGGCATGATGAAAGCCCAGATTTAAGAAGCTGATAGGAACAAAGAAATGTAATACTTAAGACAAAGGGAACTACATATGTGTCACCTGTATTTGGGTTCTTTGAAATCACAAAGAAATGACATTTCTGTGAATGTGTAGCATCCTGATAAACTAAGTTTACCAGAATTTTATAAATACATTTTAATTTTGATGTGCTTTCTGAAGCTGTTATTTTAAGGCAAGAAATAGTCATGTATAATGAGCCTGAGTCACCAGGAAAGCCACAGGCAGAGAAGTAGAGTGTCGATGGTGAGTGCAGCATAATAGTATCAGCAACCGCATTTCTGGCCTACCCGCAATAGAAGGGGTTCTTATGTTTCTCAGCTGTAACCTAGAGAGATGTCTGATAAATATTTGGTTCAGATATCAAATAATGAGAGCAACAGTACTTTTTCTGAAACTTTTTTACTACAATTCTTTGCTACATAAAGGCTGTTATGTAGCAAACTATTTAACAGCCCCTATTAGACTGGAAAGAAGCAGCACTTCGAGAGTGGACTTAGGTTACCCAAGTGAAAATAGAACATGGCTGGAATTCTTAATAGATTTATTTGTTGGGATTTTGATTATTAATTTTATTATGTGTCTACTTGACTGTGATAAGAGATGCTTGGCTCTGGCTGGTGGCGCAGTGGATAAGGCCCCGGCCTGTGAACCCAAAGGTCTGGTTCATTTCCCAGCCAGGGCACATAATCAGGTTGCAAGCCAGGTCTCCAGCCAGGTCCTTAGCCAGAGGCGGGTGAAAGGCTACCATACATTGATGGTTCTCTCACTTTCTTCCTCCCTCCCTGCCCTTCTCTCTAAAAATAAAGAATAGCCCTGGCTGGTGGCATAGTAGATAAGGTATTGGTCTGCAAACCCAAAGGTTGCTGGTTCGATTCCCCAGCCAGGGCACGTAACCAGGTTGCAAGCCAGGTCTCCAGACAAGTCCATAGTCGGAGGCTGATGAAAGGCAACCATACATTGATGTCCCTCTCCCTTCCCCTCTCTCTAAAATAATAAAATAAAATCTTAAAAAAAAAGAAAGAAAAGAAATTTTAATAAATAAATAGTACTTTTTCTTTCAGGAAAAAAGAAAAAAAAAAGAGAGAGAGAGAGAGAGAGAGAGAGAGATGCTCAGAGAGCTGGTAAAACATTATTTCAAGGTATGTCTGTGAGTGTCTCCAGAAGAGATTGGCATTTGAATCAATAGTCTGATGAAAGATTGGCCTTCCAAATGTGGGTGGGCATCATCCCATACATTGATGGCTTAGTAGAACAAAAAGGCAGAGGGATGGGGCTTCCTTCTGCATGAGCTGACATTTGCACCTTCTGCTCACACGTCAGTGCTCCTGGTTCACAGGCTTTCAATGCAGACTGGGATTTTCACCCTTTCACCGTGGCCCACTGCCTTCCCCCCTGACCTTCATTCTCAGGCCTTTGGTTTCAGACTTATGATGGCAGGTTTTCTTAGTTTCCAGTTTATAGATGGGAATTTGTAGGACTTCTGGTGCTCCCTTAATTACATAAGCCAATTCTTATAATAAATCTCCTGAATGTATGTACATATGTTTGGACCTCTTTATCTTTCCTATTGATTGTGTTATTCTGAACAACCCTGATTAGTACTGAAGAAATTTAGAGAATCTGAACTAGAAAATGAGAGTGAGGGTTAATGATTAAGTTATATCATAGAATTGTTCAACATCAATGTCAAACTCCTAAATCACTTTTCTGGGATATATAGTATACAATATAATCTTTTTATCCATTCATCAGTTAATGAGTATTTAGGTTGTTTTCACATCTTGGCTAGTGTAAATAATGCTGCAATAAACGTGGAAGTGTATTTATCTCTGCAAAAACCTGTTTTCATTTTCTTTGGATATATACCCAGAATCAAAATTTCTGGATATTATGGTAGACTTTCAGTTTTATTATGAGAATGTGACAACCCTGAAAGATTACTCTGTAAGCAGCAAGTACAATAGATGAAAGAGGGATGTCAATGATACCTGAGAAGTATTGAGGACCCCATTAAAGGCAATTGAAGTAAGGACAGGGGCAAGGAGGGTACAGGCCAATGAGAATGAAAACTTAAAGAGAAAGCAAAACAATGCCACAGGCAGAAAGGCAACAAGATAATAGAGCTTAAGTCTATAGAGACTAACCCTGATGCTATGTGATGCAAAACTCTGGAGGAAGAGAGTAAAAGAAGGTTTCTTATATACATATTTTAAGCAGGATTAATATTGTTTATGTGAGATAATTTTTTTGTAAGTAAACATTGACATGAAGCCACAGTATTTTTTAATATTTTTTTCCTACTGGATATAGCATATATTTCAGACTTTGTAAACAAATGAGTTTCAAATACATTATAATTAACACCAATACAGGAATTCTTATATAATTCCTGTATAAGATAGATGCCTCTTGTCTCTACTACTTGGTCATAAAACAGTATGCTTTCAGATTTTCATAGGATCATCTGGGCAAAGCTGCTGCATCAGAATGGCTGTTTTGTGTTATAATTCATGTTACATGATTTAGAAATAAATTCATATGACTCTAGTACCAGAAATATGGCTGATTCTGAATAAAGTTTAATTTTAAAAATAGCATAATTAAGGAGTGATTTGCATAGGCAAATATTACATTTTCAATACAAGTTGAAATTTAGTCAAGCCATTAAGGTCAGCTGAAAGTGCTGACATTAATACATCAAAACAAAGTGACAAGTGGCTTTCTTTAGAATAACCAAAATGGCAAGTTTAAATTTACATTTCATGTGGACAATGGACAAAGCAATGGAATCAGGTAAGCTCCATTTCTCAGAAAATCTTCTAAATATTATATATATATATATAATGTTCCTTCAGACACTCTTAATGCCTCTCCTCCAAAAAAAACCAGGTTCTTGTAAGTGGTTATATTTAGGTTGCTTTCATGACATGAGATCCTATAGAAACACAAGAGATAGGTAGTGAAAGGCACAAAAATTATTATTTATGCTTAGTAATTATTTTTCTTTTGCAAAGGGAATAGATGTAACATCTTAAAGATGCTATTATTTGGTAAAATCTTCAAATCTTTAGGACTTTTGTATACATCTTTTGCTGAGTATAGAATGTGTATCAATGAATTTAAAATAGTTTCATATGTCATTGCTGGGTAAGCTTAAGAATGGGTTAATGGAGGTTAGAATGCAAAACTCAGATCTAATTTCATGTAAGTAAATGAAGGGCTTCTTTATCTAAAGCCTTTTAACCTAGAATAATGAGCACAGCAGTTGAGATGGGTTATGAATGAAAATGTAATCAGCTGGCAGCTGAGTTCAGGATATAATTATGTTACTTGTATAAACATGTCTGGTGGCCAATGTAAACCAGGCTCCAACAAGATAGGTAGTTTATCCAAAAGGGAATCCAGGTTAAAGAATATCATAACAATTTTTAAAATCCTTGTAGGGGAACTGACAGTTTCCTTAATTGCAAAGGAAATTTTTCTAGAATATCATTTGAACTTAGACTTAATTTTAAAAGTGCAGCAATTTTAAATTATTGACACTGAAAATGCCTACATAATCTAAATGGGCTGGCTGTCCCAAACGGAATCATACAATAGAGTCACAACAGTATAAAAAACATTGAATCTCTCTAGCTTTCTCCTATCACCAGCAGCATTTCTTTCAAGGTTGGAGACATAAAGGGTGACATTCTTCTCTGTAACATCTTAAACATACATGCAAGAAAGAAATTTCTCAGAAATAGTAAAGATGATTGATAATTATCAATTATAATTTAAGGGTATTTCCACCATTGCATGAACTATTGAATAACATATTTAAATCATGTAGAGAACTAATAGGAAGAAAAATGTCTCTAGGTGGCATTTTTTGGTACTAGTCCACTTTGCTGTGGGATCACAGATGCTGTACTCTGCTGGATAACCAACATTTACTGTGCAGTACCTTTTTAGAAGGCCATGGAGTCGGACTATTTTGTGCTTTATTTCCTTTAGAGACTTTAGTCTTATCATCATTTAATTTTTCTTAATTATTACTAATTCTCACTGAGTACTTGCAATGGTAATGACCCATGCTATGCCATGCCTCAAATTATTCTTTTGCCTTGTTCACTGACCCCAGTACTAGTATAGTAGGTAGTTAGACAAGCATGAGCAGATTAGGCATGAAGGGCCAGGTGCAGAGGGTTGTCAGGGTGGAAAGCCCCAAGTGCATGGCCATGGGCAAGGCTAGGAGCCCTTGCATGACCACTCCAGGCCCAGAGATGAAATCTGGGCCTCAGCTGTGTTTGAACTCCATGCCCTATGAAACAGCAAAGGCATGTGTTCATTTTATCTTAATTATATCTTTAAAGTTTCTATCTCTAAACATAGTCATGTTCTGATGTACTGGAGGTTAGAACTTCAACATAGGAATTTTG
The DNA here is from genome assembly GCA_004026585.1 of Noctilio leporinus. Classification (NCBI taxonomy): domain Eukaryota; kingdom Metazoa; phylum Chordata; class Mammalia; order Chiroptera; family Noctilionidae; genus Noctilio; species Noctilio leporinus. The sequence goes on along the minus strand of PVIW01005564.1, from coordinate 5,059 downwards.
GAGGAATATTTAGCCTATAACAGCATTAAATTAAATAAAACAAATGTACAAAACTATGATATAATAAAGACATGACAATAATTGTATATGTTTTAAAATGATTTGCTAAGTGTGAAGCCAGAAGAATACTTGGAATGTGCATATACTTTATTTCTGCTGCATTTATGTATATGCTAAAATATATAATCTGGGAAATACACACACACATTTGCCAGAACCTTGAATACAACTTTCAGACAGTTTGCTACAGACCATAATATCTCCAAAAGACATATAAACAAATCAGGTCAGCAGCATTTGTTTCAAGGTAAAAGATAAAAAGGCTGGCATCTTCTCCTGACAGTTTAAACATACATAAGAGACAGAAAGTTCTAGAAATACTAAAGTTAGAAAATGATTAAGTACAATTATAAGAATATTTCCACCATACCATAAACTATTAAACAAAATAGTTAAAAAATTCAATAAGAGAGAAAAATAATTCAATAAGTGAAAAGTTTTAAATTTTAATATCAAGGAAGAAATATAGCATAATTCAGATGAATCAATCTCAAATGAAGAAAGCTGCCCTAAGATAACAATGTCTGTAATGGACTATTCTCAAACCTGATCCTTTATTTTGATTACCTTCATGCTCAGTTAACATTGCTGCTGAGCATATGTAATACTTTTAACCTTTGACCTTTTTGATCACCACATATAAATTCCATAAACATCTGTATTATTTTCATAGTTGCTTCATTTGAAAATTTTTAATGTTTAATTATGAATACATATTATAATAATGACAGTTGTATAATACTTCATGGTTTGCAACATGTTTTTAAAATATAACATTTCATTAAATTATTAAAGAAATTTATAAAATAACATTTTATTATAATTTAATTAAGGTTCTAAAGGTCTAGAAAATATCAAAGTTAACAATGAGTGACAGAGTTTGTCAATTATATAACAGATTTGTGGGCCTAGTTTTTTTCCATTTAATTATTTTTTCTGTAGGACATAATTCATTTGATATAATGTTAGTATAATCATTTCTAGTCCCAATTCTACTTGTGTAAGTCTAGAAAGTAGTTCAAATATGAGTAAAACAGTGATTTTTGGATTGCTATCTAGGGCATATACCTGAGACATTGCTTGTTTATTTCATTCTGATGGGATAAGCACAAACTCAAACAGCCACATGATGGAGAATGTATTTGAAGGAATTTTTTTCTTTTGATAGAAGTATTGAATATCAAAAAATTCAATTTTAAGTGGACAGTTGGTTGCAAAGTTCATACAGTTTCATCATGCCACAAATAAAACCATTTTATGTTTTCATATTTCTCTCTAACTGTAACATTGAGTTTATAAGATCCAATTATATGAATGGAGAAAGAATTAATCTCCTGGTTATGATACACTTTTTTCTCTTTTCCTCCACCAAATCATTGTATATAATCTTACTTAAAAGCACATTTTAAAATCCATAGAATTAAATAAATGTAGCAGATCACAAACTTACAGGATTTCTAGGGATTCTGAGAGAAAAAAGGCTTCTGTTAAGAAATAATGCTAATACTTTATCTCTGTTTTTTATCCTATTTTCAAAAATATTCTTCTATTATTAATATATAAATATTTAACAGCAATGAAAAAAACATTGTATGTACATGATATTTAAATGAAAAGTCTATTTCCAACACTTATGTTTTGTGAGTGTGTGTGTGTGTAAATGCAGAAAATGCCAAATACTTGAAATCATTCATATTTTGGATCAAATTATGATGGGGTTAAGTAAAATTAAAATGCATATCCTTGGTAAACATATTAATTCAAATTTAGCCATGTAATTAGAATGCTGAATTATTAGAGGGAGAGTAGATGAGTTTTTCTTGGGTGAATGAATATTCACCATGTATCCCAAGACACATTCCAATTTCATCAACATTCTAAGTGTGTCTTCTGTCAACACTGTGCTCCCCGGATTTAGTGTTTACCTAACCCACACTTGCCATATTGTAACAAACTTTGTATCATTTAGAACATTGAAAATTGATGAATTAAGCTCAACTCTTTTCAAGTTAATTTTAGTCTACAACAACCCTTGCTTCAATAACTGGTAATGGAGTTGTTAGCCAAATGTTCTAAGTATATGAGTATGTTGCAATGCAACTAAAATCACTTTGGAATTACTTCCTTTCAAATGGCTCAGAAGATTTTTAACAAACTGTTTAGAATATTTAAACAGAATAACATAATAATTTAAATTAAAATTCACTAGACAATGCTCTTAAACAGTGAAGTGAATCCTGCATAGATGGTGAACTTACAAACACAATAGACACTTGCTTAAAATTAGTCAAACAGCTCACACAATTCATTAATTTTTGTTTGATATTACTTACCTATACATGAATACCAAGTCCCTCATGCAACTTAGAAAATAATATGTTAGGAGAAAAGCAGAATAATATGATCTAAGTGGAGAGCAATATTTCAGTGTTTTTTTCAAATCAGCAAAGTATATCAATCTATTTTCAATAGTTTACTTTTCTCCTGCCAGAACTATGTATATGTGTGTGTATATATATATATATATATACACACACATACATATACACTCTGCTGTTCTTCTATAATAATGATTTGTGATGCAATATAGAGTATATAGTGATAGACTAGAATAGATTTTATCAAATAGAATAGAATAGAATGAAATTACCAGAATACATAATAGTGACAAGACGTCGTGTTCAGGCAGCATAGATTCAAATGTGCACTCATACTTAGTAGTGTAAAAACCTTGCTTATGTTACTTAACACTTCTGTGACTCCGTTTCCTCATATGTAGACCAAGGATAATATTGATGCTTTCACTTCAGAGAGCTTTTTTTGAGATTAAATTAGTCATAATGAATAAAGCACTTAGAGAAGCAACTCACATATTGATACCCTTTAAATAGAAGCTATTATTATATAATGTTTTGTGATTTTTTCAAATCATCCATTTTGTTGCAATGTGTATTTCCTTCAGGAAAAAAATCATTTCTCATTGTCTTTATGCTGAGAAAGAATAAATTGTTGGAAATATATCCAAGATAAAAAAATAATTTTAATTTCAGAAAAAATGTCAGTGACACCTCAGAAGAGAAGCCTTTGTGTAAAAGGCATTTAATTTGAATATATGAGGTCAAATTCTTATTATGTCACAGTTTTATAATCAAATCAATTAAAATACAAGCTTTAAAAATATGAGATGAACATTGTTATACAGTACAGGGTACACACAATACATTGGCAATAACTTTGCATCTCCTTATTTCTCCTGCTTCTTATTAATTTTGAAGAATTATGTTTCTAAGGTTATGATTTAACATCTTTGTTTTGGATATAAAGCATTAAATTTTAAGAGCAACCATCATGTTGAAGGAATGCAATGTTAAATCAACCATGATTTCTGGACTGTGTGCAGGGTGAACTGCTAAGGAACTTGTGAGTTTCAATAACATCCCTTTACACACAGTTTGCAACATGAAGAAGGTGAATGATGCTGATCCTGATGTTGCCACACCAACAAGGAAAATACATAAGGGATGCAAAGAGCACACAAGTCCAGATATTGTACACAGAATCCAGGAGCTCATCAATGAGGATCCAGGAAAGTCAATGCACACCATAGCAAGAGGACTGCAGATGTCAGATGCAATGGTTCACAAGATTATTGCTGAAGATATCAGATACAGATCGTATGTTCTTAGAAGAGGCCAGTTTATGACACAGAAGACAAAGGAAAGGCATTTTGGAAAAGCAAGGAAACTGCTAACAAAATTGAAAATTCTGCCTTGGCTGGTAACACAGTGGAAAAGGCACCAGCCTGTGAACCCAAAAGTCGCTGGTTTGATTCCCCAGTCAGGGCACAGAACCAGGTTGCAAGCCAGATCTCCAGCCAGGTCCATAGCCTAAGGCAGATGAAAGGCAACCATACATTGATGTCTCTTTCCCTCTCTGTCTCTCTCCCTTCCCCTTCTCTAAAAATAATAAATAAAATAAAATCTTTTTTTTAATTGATAATTCCCAAAGCAAAAAACTTTCTAATTTTCTTCTCCAATGAAAAGAATTCTCAGCAGGACCAAATAGTCAATGGAAGAAAGAATAGGTGGCTCTGTGAGAATCTTAATGAAGTCTCAATTGTCATGAAAACAAAATGTCCTGCTTCAGTGATGGTGTTAGGTGTTGTTAGCAATGAAAGAGATATCATGACCCCACATTTGTTTCCACAAGGCTTGAAGGTGACTGCTGATGTTTACTTTGACATTTTGAGAGAAGTAGTTGCACCGTGGATGAAGCAAGTCACAAATGGATGTCATTTTATCTTTCAGCAAGATGGCACACCAGCACAGAATGTCAAAAAGCTGCAAGAATTTCTCAGTGTCAATGTTACTGAATTCTGGTCAAAGGAAATCTGGTCTCCTAGTTCACCAGATGCAAATCCTTTAGACTATTATGTATGCAGCATTTGTGAGAAAGAAGTTAATAAACAACCTCATTCCAATAAAGAGGCTGTTAAAGCTAAGGTTGAAAACATAATGATGTCCATGGATAAAGAAAAGTTCATTAAAGCATGCTCAAGATTTCAAAGTTGAATTGAGTCTATTATTGCAGTAAATGGAGAATTTTTTGAACAATTAAAAAATAACCATGTTGCAATTCCACTACTTGTACTATACCCAAAGAATCCTGAAACACCAATTCATAAGAACCTATGCACACCTATGTTCATAGCAGCACTATTTACAATAGCCAAGTGCTGGAAACAGCCTAAGTGCCCATCAGTGGATGATTGGATCAAAAAACTTTCGTACATTTACACAGTGGAATTCTATGTAGCAGAAAGAAAGAAGGAACTTGTACCCTTTGCAACAACATGGATGGAACTGGAGAGTATTATGCTTAGTGAAATAAGCCAGTCAGTGAAGGACAAATATCATATGATCTCACCCATTATGGGACAATAATGAGCAAAACTAACAACAAGCAAAACAGAACCAAGTATATGAATACAAGGAATAGG
>PVIW01005563.1:37564-104067 GCA_004026585.1 Noctilio leporinus | reverse complement strand
TGCACAGCCAAAAAAAAAAAAAAAAAATCAATCTACTATTTAAGATGGAAAACTCCAAAAAGAATAAGTTGTAGTTCCAGTAACTTAAAATAAAGTTGAGTTATATTATTGGAAGGGGGAGGATCTGAATCAAAAGTCAAATACATTTTTACTGTGGGTTTGGCACTGTCTCTAGTAGAACTTTCACAAAAGTGAGTTCTGCAATACACCATTTCTGTGATATATTTCACAAAAATAGTGTCCCAGAGTAAAATAAGTATTAAAGAAAAAAATTTTCTTAATTTGCTATACTATATCTAAAATACTATTATTTAACATATAATAATTATATAAGCTATTGGCATATTTTAAATTTTTTGTATTAACTCTTCAAAATCCAGTATGTACTTTAAATATGTATAAAAATATGTATGTGTGTAAATGTATTTTTGCATATTTTTGGTAATATTGCAATTCATATTACTTAAAAGAGTAATTCTTTAAACAAATGAATTAACATAGGCATTTGGAAATAATGAAAAGAAAACTTTGTATCAATATGATTGGAGAAGCTCACAGAAGGCAGTAATTAAATGGTGAATTGTCTGGATGTAAAAGGTTAAAAAAAGTACACATTGGTGGTTACAGAATAGATAGGGGGTTATGTTAAGAAGAATAAAGAAAATGGAGAAGCCAAAGAATTTATATGCATGGACACACGGACATGAACTAAGGAGGGCATTGCTGGAGAAATGGGTTACTGGGAGAAGGGAGGCAAAGGGGGAAAAATTGGGACAACAGTAATAGCAAAATAAATAAAATATATTTAAGAAAAAAAGAAAAAGAATGTGTATTACCTAATATTGAAAAAAATTGATTCTAAGAGGCTGGAGAGGGGAGAAATAGAGTAAGGAATAGGAATGAGTCATAGTAGGAGAGAAAATAGACTTCAAAACAAAAGTAAATAGAGGAAATGAGGTGGTTAAATGAATTGAGAGAAGGGAGGAGTAAAATATGGGCTTTGAGATATACTATGTTACAAACACTACTTAAGATGCACTAATTATGAGGACTAGAAATGGCTATTAAAAGGGATATATTGAGGATTAATAATTCATGTAGAAGATCTCAGTGTAAGTCAGGTGCTTGAGATAAGCAGAGAACCATTTCCTGTGCCTGTCTCTTTTCTTGATCAAGTCTCTCTCTAATCAGCAGCCAGGCTCTAGCCCCCTGGGGTAGAGGTGAGCAATTCCTGTGGGCAGGGCTATGACTTCCAGTCAAGCTGATGTTATTAGGGAGGGAGTGGTTCAAATGACTAATGGCTACTGTAGCCTGGGGGTAATATACTGACTCTGGGGACCTCTCTGGAGCTCCACCAGCTTTTTCCCACAGCCTGGGTCCAGGGCAAGAGGGTGCTAAAGCAATCCTATGTGCCCTTCCAAAAAGAGTTTTTCTGTACTACTGGCCTGTCTCTGAAGACCTGCTTTGTCTTCGAGCCAATGTGGGTATGTCACTACTCTGTTCTGTACTCCTGGCCCAGCAACAAAACTCAGTTTCTCACAGTCAGGACCAATAGCTCAAGCCGTTTCCAAAGGTGTATCTTACAGAGCTGACCTTGTTCAGAAGCCCTGGCCTCCTGAACCTCCCCTGTCCATAGCCCATTTGGGCTCTTGCCTTAAATTGCAGCCACTGTCCTGGGTGTATCCTGCAGAGGTGGGATGGGATGGGCTGGGCTGGGCTGCTTCAATACATTTAGAAGCTGTGAGCTCCAGATCTACCTCAGTCCATGGTGCACAGGGAGCTGTTAAATTGCAGCAATTATCCACGCTCTGTGACTTCTCAAGCAGTCACTCCAAAAACCCATAAGCTTTCCATGGCCCCTCCTTGTGACTTTCACCTATCTGCATTTTGTACTGAATCCTCCAGCTGCTCTGCAACGGAAGGAAGCTCTCAGTGGCATCAACTACCCTGCCACCATCTTCAGAACCTTCTGATTATCATTTTTTGTTTATGTAATGTATCACCTTAATTGATTTGCAGATATTGAATCAACCTTTCGTTCCAAGAATAAATCCTACTTGATCATGGTGTATGATCTTTTTAATGTATTGCTGAGTTTCATTTGCTAATATTTTGCTGATCATTTTTTATGCCAGTGTTCCTCAGGGATGCTGGCTTTTCTTTCTTTGTAGTGTCTATCTCAGAGTAATGCTAGCCTTGTAAAATGTAGTTGGGAACCTTCCCTCCTCCTGAATTTTTTTGGAATAATTTGACTAGGATACGTGTTAATTCATTTTTGAATGTTTGTTAGAATTCACCAGTCCAGGACTTTTATTTGTTGGGAATGTTTTGATTACTGATTCAATTTTGTTCATAATAATCAGTCTGTTCAAATTTTATGTTTCTTCTTGATTCAGTCTTAGAAAATTGTATATTTCTAGGAATTTATCCATTTTTCCCAGTTGTCCAATTCTTTGACATATAGTTTGAAATATTTTCTTAAAACCTTTTGTATTTCTATGATGTCAGTTGTCACTTTGCTTTTTTTTTCTGATTTATTCATTTAGGTCCTTTCTCTCTCTTTTTTTTTTTTTTTTTTTCCTTGATAAATCTAACGGTTTATTGATTTTATTTATTTTTTCAAAGAACTGTTTTGGTTTTGTTGACTTCCTGTATTGTGCTTTTGAAACTCTGTTTTGTTTATATTCACTCTGATCTTTATTATTTTCTTTCTTCCACTGAGTAGAAGAGTTTGTTCATCTTCTAGTTCCTTTAGATATAAGATCAATTTGTTTAATTGAGGATTTTTCTGTTTCTTTTTTTCTTTAAATTTTATTGTTGTTGTATTATATCCATCCCCTTTTTGCTCCCCTCTGTCCCCCTCCCCACCCACCCATTCCCCCCAAAGTCTATCCCACCTGTTGTCCATGTCCATGGTTCCTTTATACTAGGTTCTTGTCTAAACTGCTCCCCTTCCTTGCCTCTGCCTCCCCCCTCCCCCCAATTAAGTAAGCCTATATTACTATGTCTCTAAAAATTGTTCTCACTTTGTCCCTTAGATTTTGGGTTGTGTTTTCTTTTTTATTTATCTCAGGTATCTTTTGATTTCTTCCATAATTGCATTGTTAACTCATTCATTATTTAGTAACATTGTTTAGCCTCCATGTGCTTGTGTGTTTTCAGTTTTCTGTTTTGTAATTGAGTTCTAGTTTCATGCCATTGTGGACAGAGAAGGTGCTTGACATGATTTCAGTTTTTTTTTTTAATGTATTGAGATTTCTTTTGTGGCTTAATGTGGTCTATTCTGGAAAATGTTCTATTTGCACTTGAAAAGAACATGTATTCTACTGCTTTGGGGTAAAATATTCTAAAAATATCAATTCAGTTTATATGGTCTAATGTGTCATTTAAGGTCACCATTTTCCTGTTGAATTTTTTTTTATGGAAGATCCATTAATCAATGGGGTATTAAAGTCTCCTACTATGACTGCATTACTGTCCATCTCTACCTTGATGGACATCAATATTTGCCTTATATACTATTCTGGTGCTACTTGTTAGGTGCATACATTTTTACAATCATTATATCCTCTTGTTGGATTGGTCTGTTTATCATTATGTAATGTCATTTTTATCTCTTGTTATAGTTTTTCTTTTATAACATTTTTCATTTCCATTTGCATGAAACATCTTTTTTTTCCCCATATTTTTTCAGTCTTTGTGTGTCTCAATCTGAATCAGGTCTTTTGAAGATAGTGTATGTATGTGTCTTATTTCCTTATTTAGTAAGATAGTCTGTCTTTTGATTCACACAGTAATCAATTTACATTTAAAGTGATTATTGATATGTAGGTAGGTATTGCCATTCTATTTATATTTATGTTTTTCCCTTATTTTTAAAGAAGTTTCTTTAATATTTCTTGTAATACTGGTTTGGTATTAATAAACTCCTCTAGCTTTAAAAGAAATTCATTCCTAACTGTTTTCTGGCTCCAGGAGGCATGTGTATCTTAGAATTTTATTTGCCAATATAATATACCTTCTATAGAAAGAGAAGACTTTTGAGTACTCAAGCAATAGGCAGAAAATGTTGCTGTTTGTGGAAAATTTGGCCCAAATCAGTTGATGATAAGCATACACACAGTTTTTGCAACTTACGTATTCATCCATTTCTATTTCAGTGAGGATTTTCTGTAAACCAGGCAGTGTCAAATGAAAGATGAATATAGAGCTGATAGTATTACTGTCAAAGTGAAGTCAAACAAATAAATAGTATGATTTTTTTCCTAATTAAAGTATAATCTGCTGGTTTAACTTTTTCTTTGTTTTTGTTATTATCCTTTGATGGCTTTATTTTGTTTTTCAGATCATACTTAGACATGTCCAAAGTGATTATCTTCAGCTACCTCTTCTGGTTTGTCCTCACAATCATCTTCATTACTGGAACAACAAGGATAAGCATCTTTTGTATGGGTTACTTGGTGGCCTGCTTTTATTTTCTGCTCTTTGGGGGTGATTTGCTATTGAAACCTATCAAGAGCATCCTGCGTTATTGGGACTGGCTGATTGCATACAACGTTTTTGTGATTACGATGAAAAACATACTGTCAGTAAGTGGATCCCACTGTGTAACACATTTGTGGTTTCAGTGAAAAAGTAAACAGTCTATTCAGTGGTTATTAAAAACCCATTGTCCATCACACTGCTCTCTTAAAAGCCCTAATGAGATGCTGCAAATTCAGAATTCAAATGACCATTTATTATACCTTGTTTTACCATATTAACCAGAATCCTTTGTGCTTATTTTCACCATCTCAAAGTCACATGATGAAAATATATGTATTAGTGGGAATAAACTCTAAAATGTATTGTATTAATAAAGTCACATCTCTTCTGAGGAATAGTTTATCATCACTCTTACTACACTATAAAATGGCCCTTTAAAATCATATCATGTTGGCTAAAAGCAACTCTCTTATCCAGAAAAGAGTAATACAAGTATTAAATAAAATAAGAATAGTTCTCTATAACAATGTGTGGGGTGGAGAATGAAATGGAATTAGCAATGAAAAGCATGAATGTTTTATGTATGCATAAGATGTGGGTACACAAAGAGGCAATTGCAGGTTCATGGCTGCCTCAGAGCACAGGCATTGTGATCAGAGCCCAGCTAAGATAACAGAAAGCTGAGGCACAGCGCACTTCTTTCTTCTACAAAATTTGGCTATCCTACATTTTAAAATTCCATGTTCCAGAGCACAGCTTGCACCAGCATGCGAACCCAAAGGTTGCTGGTTCTATTCCCAGCCAGGGCACATAACCAGGTTGCAAGCCAGGTCTCCAGCCAGGTTGGTTGCTGGAGGCAGGTGAAAGGCAACCAACCATACATTGATGTCTTTCTCCCTCTCTGCCTCTCTCCCTTCCCTTCTCTCTAAAAATAATAAATAAAATCTTAAAAACAAAACAAAACAGAGCACAGGTTTTCCCCTGACCTAGTAGATAGCTCAAACTCTCCCCCTATAATTCAATTCATATAAAATATTTTGGGCCACAAGGTTACCAGTTATGTGTTGTTTTGGAATATTAAATAACAATAATCTTTCATAAACTGAAGGAGTTTTCCTAACTTAAAGTTAATCCTAGTGCCTGATACTCCCAGGCTATACCCGATAATGCATTAGAAGAATGGTGATGTAATGACTTCTTACTTCTTTCTTTCCTAACTACTTAAAGATGAGCTCATTAGTCAGGCAATTTAACTGTAAAAGGATTTGATTTTTAGAGGGGAAGGCACATCCACTGCTGTATTTAGAAGTCTTGGAAAGTCAAGCCTGTGTTACCATGAATGTATATTTGAATAATTTATATTTTCTACAGTCAATTAAAATGATCGTTTCTAGTTGATACTAAAAGTGACTTTTATTTACTAATTTACCTCACAAATATGCATTTATTTACATTTGGGGTAGTACTGGGAGTTACAGAAGAGAATATGAGATAGGACAACAGAACACCATTTCATTAGAAAGCTAGTCTGATTGTTAAGGATCCATTACTAAAAGCTGATCTTTACAACCATTCCTGGAAAAAGCATGTTCAAATATTCCATTCATTATTTTGTTCTATAGACCTATGTTGCACTTTTTTTTGCTAGGCACTGTTTTGTATCTCGAAGAGCTAATAAGAAATAACACTCAAAGTTTACCCTCAAACAACTCACATTTTTAAGAAGGGAAGATCAACCTACTCATAATTATAATATGTTCGTTTGATGCTGATTATCACAACAGTTCAGAAAAATAAAACAAAAAAGAATACCTAATACATTGCCTAGATAAATTAGGAACAGGCTTCTTAGTGGTGATCCAGTTGAATCCATCAGACTTGAATGACAGATTGAAGTTTGTCCAGGAAGACAAATTGGGGCAAATAATATGAATTCAGGGAAACCAAACAAAAGCATGGCTGTGTAGGACTAAAATATAAATTTAGAAAGCATGTTCTGTTGGCTACTAATGCTGAGTAGCTACTGATTTGGCAGCTAATTCTAATTATATTTGCTGATCCCAGGAAATGCATGTACTTAAGCCCCTTATATGTTGACTTGCAAGGTTTAATGTTTATTTAAAATTTACCCTCCATAGTATGTGAACTTAGCATAAGACAAGAAAGCATTGTTATGAGACAATCACATGCAAATCAACTAAAAAAGATTTCTTTATCCAGAGAATTATCAAAAAATGCCTCAAAACACATACTCCCCTGTTCTAAGAACTATATATCATGCAGCTTATGTGTAGTGGTGATGTCCTGGCAAATACCGTAGATTTAATAAGTGTGCTTTACCAGAAAATAACTGTACCAAAATCAAATCTCTGAGGTTCAGTTCTTACCCATTTGCTATCACAGAATTTAGCTTATTTCTAAGATAATCCAAGATTTCCTATTTGAAATGAGAGATACTTCCAAGTACAGAAAACATCACACTAAAGACTCTTCCTTTGGCTTATTGGGCTTAATTTTCTCTAGGGAATTATAGTGTTCCTATAATCTTAGGTACTATTGGTACCTCCCATAATCATTGGCATTGAGACTTTGTGAAATCTTTCACACGTTGGGATCGCAAGATATCAAGCTTTTTTTCTGGGTGCATAGTTTCAGACTTCGCATTTCCCATTTGTTTTTCAGATAGGAGCATGTGGATACATTGAAAACTTGGTTAAAAATAGTTGCTGGTTGATTCAAGCTTTCAGTCTCGCCTGCACAGTCAAAGGCTATAAAATGCGTAAGTATGAAAAGCACACGTGAAAATGGAAGAACAAAAATGGAAGGATAGCTGCATTGTTCTACTTTAAATTTTGGGCCAGACCATGTTAAAGAGAGAGAGAGAGAGAGAGAGAGTTAGTTTAGTTTGATCTACGTGGAGGCTATAAGACTGCCTTGCATTGTGCATAATGGGAAATGCTAGACAACTTAGGTGATCATCTACAAACATACCAAATCCTGGCAGGTCCGGGATTGGGTGAGACCTGTAGTAACTTACCAAACCTTTTTGCATTTTGGTTAGGAAGGTTTGCAGAAGCCCACTCAAGCCTGTGGTTATTGCAATGACAATCTTGAGTCATCAGCATTATTCTGACTTCCAGGCTCTTCTCTCCTCAGGAAGCTTAGAAAACCACAAACTCAGGAAACAAATGGAAACAGCTGCAGAATGTCTGGAGTTAGATTCCCACCAGGACAGAGGCAGAAGTTGTATTTCCATCTTTCTGCCTCTTGCACCAGAACCCAGAACAACACCATACATGATGCTCCATGGTGCCCAGAATAGGGGCAATTTGAACTTGATGCTCCCTCACTGTGGCTGCCAACCTAGGCTATACTTTGCTAAAGATGAAGAGTCACTGGGAATTTATTTTGACTTAAGATCAGTTGTATTATTGAGACCCTTTTTTCTAATAGACTCCACTGAGCTGCCTACCTCTGGGTAAGACCCAGTCAGAGCATTGTCTCTGGCATTGAGACATGCAAACATTAGATTTTATGGCCTTTGGTTACTAGTTGGGGGACAGGGAGTCTCATTCTCCCTAAAAGAGAGGTATACTCAGGAGTTCTCCTTGGCAAAGGGCCTTTTCTCTTCCTTACATTGTCAAGAATTCATTCTGTGGTCAGCTTTATGGATTAATGTTCATATTGGATTTGAAATGTGTGGCCTTGCTTGTTGTTAAATCAACTCATAAATGAGTTAATGGATCAAAATGTTGCTTGTGATTTCCCAAGTCTGATCACCCCATCGGTTTTATAAAACAAAATTAATGTTAATTTTAATTATTTTTATTTTTTTGTCCTAGCTGAGGATGATTCCTCATGTAAACTACCCAGTGGTGAAGCAGGAATTATTTGGGACAGCATATGTTTTGCCTTTCTCCTGCTGCAGAGAAGAGTTTTTATGAGTTACTATTTCCTACATGTTGTGGCAGATATAAAAGCTTCACAGATATTGGCGTCAAGGTAGGGTAGATTTCTTAGACTCCACTCACTCCTCTCCCAGTTGTTGCCCCTGATTAGTATGTTTAAAGGGAAAGACTGTAAAGAGGACTAGATATTAAAAGCAATGCCATTGATATGGGGGTGTCAATGGCTAGGTGTGTGATTCCCTTCACTGCTGTACTGATTTCAGAGACACTGACCACTTGAACAGTGAAATCAGTGAACTTGCCAGGTGAGAATCAGTCAAACACCATGAGCTGATGTTGCAAGTAAAGGGTTGGGAATAGTGATTGCAAAATATTTGATTTCAAGGGCAATGTATAACTTTCCCATGTAAGGCTATACATAGGAAATTGTGGAATATGCAAGGGTTATATATCTAACATTTGAGAATGTTTGCATAGTTATAAGCAGATTTAAATTGCAGAGGAAGGGTTGAAAATGCAGGAAGAAAGGAATAAAGAAAAGGTTAGAGTCCCTCAGGCTGCAGGTGGGGAAGGGACCTGAGCACAGGCAGACCTCAGGCAGGAGAATATCACCTCTTCCTCTGTCACTGCAGGAAAGGACATCCACAGGATAAATGACAGAAAGCTGAGCAAATAATTGCTTGGCTTCTGTTCTTTCTGGGAAGTAAGAAGTTAGGTAATTTACTAGGATTGAATTCAAGATTTAAGAAAATGATAAAAAGTTTGAAATAGTCACTAGAGAGGAGCAGAAGAGTATTCTGAGAGTGGTGCAGTGGCTAGTCAGACAGGCATGTGTTTTCTGTACCTCTGATGACAGCCTATCCAAGCACAGGGCTGACACCACTAGGATTCTACCGACTTGTGATTTGCCAAGTGATTGTGATCTACGACAATGGGACATAGTTCAGGATATTAATAGAAATTGATGAGCTCTATGGAATCCCTTAAGTTGACTTGAAATGTGAGGGGGGAAAAAAGGGAGGGGAAGGATAGAAAGAAGAGAATCAAAGAGGCAAGAGACTGAATATCCCATTGATGGGGCTTGTGCTCCAAATTTGTATGTTCCCTGGAGGTATCCTCAGCTCACTCCTTAGCCTGTTCTGCTTATTGAGTAGAAAATGAATCTGAACTCACTTCTTGCAAATGTTCCCCAGTGGGACAACTAGAATAAAGTCAGGTGAGTAACACCTTGCTGATGTATAACATTCCATGGGACAGGTTTGAAGAGGCATATCTTTTAATGTCTTAGAAAACACAAACCATTTTGTTTTTACTGATCCCTCAGATTGTGAGCAGCCCCTCCTTCTCTAGGAGAGGTTGTGCCATGTTCATTCACTAGGGAGGGGCTTCTACAAAGGGCTTTGTGACTCCAACTCCCAGCCAGGAAATTCCAGTCAACAACCCAATAAGAAATGTTTTCTAAACCTTAGTAATCATTTTAGGGCAAGGCAAGTAGAAACAATAGAAGTACTAATTTGGTCTATGTTTCTGATTTTCCTTTAGAGGGGCTGAACTTTTCCGGGCCACAATTGTAAAGGCTGTAAAAGCAAGAATTGAGGAAGAGAAAAAGTCAATGGATCAGTTGAAGAGGCAGTAAGGATGCTTTATTTTACTCTCCTCCATTCCTTTTATTTTTGGTTTGTATAATCACATTCAGATACTCTCAGCTCTCAAGAAGTCTCAACCCTCTGAAATATCTGTTCATGTTAACCTGCCCTGTTTCCCAGGTATTTACTCTTGCATCAGGTATTAACATTTACACCTGATAGACTGAAAATACAAGTCTTTAAAAGGAAAGATGGTTGCCATATGGCAGAAAGGGAGCCAGCTTAGGTAAGGCCAATGTCAAGTTTTTGTTCAGCTGTTAACTCTGGAAACTCAAGCAAGTCATTCACATTCTCTGAATTTTAATTTTCTGTTTTAAATTAAGGCTCACACCCTGGCTGGTGTTGCTCAGTGGATTGGCGCCAGCCTGTGAACACAAAGGTCGCTGGTTCAATTCCCCAGCTGGGGAATATAACCAGGTTGCAAGTCAGATCTCCAGCCACGTCCTTAGCTGGAGGCAGGTGAAAGGCAATCACATATTGGTGTTTCTCTCGCTCTCTGCCTCTCTCCCTGCCCTTCTCTCTAAAATTAATAAGTAAAATATTTTAATTAATTAATTAAGGCTCACAACTCTACCTGACTTTTTATGAAAATGAAACAAGTTAGTGAATGAGACAGAATCTGCCCGGTGCCAGGCAGCTGGAGAAAATGAATATTACATCTGTGGGCTAGGGAAATAAATGCAGAGTCTTAGCTCTGGGAGAATCTTTAGAGATAACATAATCCAGCCCTGTGAGGAGAAATTGATCATCTGCCATATTCGATAACTTAAAATTGACAACTAACTAGAAGCAGCACTAGAAAAATTATAACCTATATTTTATTATATTCAGTTCAAGACCTTTCTCACCACAACACTCTGGAGAAGTCAAGAAATGGACTGACTTCAGTCCATTTCTAAAAGATTTGAGAATTCTAAATTGTTGTTTTAAGCACATTGTAAAGAATTTTCTTAAGAATGAAATTTTTAGCAATGAATGCAATTTCTAAGGATTGACATCCCTTAATGTATTTGGGAGCCAGGTTTAAGAGCTAATTGCCTAGAATTCAGAACTTAGCCATTTTTCCCCAAAAAACAGAGATACTATTGGACCACAAAAAATTCCAAGTTTGCCAAGACGCTTCATTCCATTCTGGCCTCATTTTCACCCATGCAAAAACATTTGCTAGTATAAATTGTACTATCCCATGGTATGGTTATTTTCACAATTGGAGATATGAGATACATAGTATAAAAGAGTGTAATTGTTACTACTGCTTTTTCTAAGTACATAAATCAAGTCTAGAGAAATAAATTTAGACCCACATTTATTATGTATTCCCATAAATGAAGTCTGTTACTATAATTCACTGAATTTTTTTCATTTTCTCAAGTGATAAAAGTTCAGAATAAGAAGGCAATGATCATGGCAAAAGACAAATTGAAAATGTTGCTTTAACTGCCCAAAGCATAAATTGTGCTTAAATTAGTTTAAAAACTTGTACAAATATCCAGAATTTTAGGTAACTAAATTAACCAATGAAATATTTCAGAACAGCAGATCTTGAAGTAGTGTTTAACATTTCAGAAAGAGACTTCCTGAATAAGCAGACAATAAAGGTACTAAACCAATAATTAAAGATGGAATAAAATATTTTACCAGACCCAACAGGAGATTAGATTTTTAAATAGGGAACAGGCATAATGGTCTAATAGAAGATTTATTAACATTTGAGGAGTGACTTGCTATTTACAAAACAATTCTCACATTCATATATATCTTCATTTAATGTTCACAACAATTATGTAAGGTAGATATAATGTGTAGCTTACTTGTTTTTGAACGCCATTTCTGGGCTCTGAAATGGAAGAATAATTGACCACTATGTTTTCCACTTCTGAGGTACAGAGCTCTGCTGATGTGTATTTGTTTTATGGCTTAAAACAAAACCCTTAATAAAAGGTATAAAAATTCAAACCCTGGGAGAATAAAGGACTTATATTTTATACTATACTGTGTTCAGAATGTCTATGGTACTAGATGTAAGTGGTCATAAAATATTGCATATAAAACTTTAGCATAATTATTATTGGTCATATTATTAAGACTAATACCTATGTTGTGGAAATTAACATGGATATATTAAAAATAACATGGAGATACTTGTTCCTAATAAGAAGCCATTCACAAGTTCTAAATACTAACCACTTTGTTCATGCTATTAGCTGTAGACATAAAAGTATGACCACTTGATAACTGCCAACATGTTCTGGCATTGCTGCTGCTCTTGCTTCTTGTAGGATGGATCGCATCAAAGCCAGGCAACAGAAATACAAAAAGGGTAAGGAGAGGATGCTGAGCTTGACCCAGGAGTCAGGGGAAGGCCAAGATATCCAAAAACTCTCTGAAGAGGATGATGAAAGTATGTTGAGATATTTCCCTCTTTTTAAGTACCTTAACATTAAATAATATATGATATTGGGTAGGGATGTAAAATAACATTACTTTCCATTCTTCCAGTATTATCATTATATTTTTTAACTTAATAAGTTTTATCTTCCCATTGTGATGATTAGTTTAATACAATACATATTTAATGAATCTATAACTTTACAAATATCTTCTCTTCAGCAAGACAACTTTAATCAACATATAACTAGCTTCTGTTTCACAGATGTGTTTCTGATGAAAATGACATAAATTTGCTTAATTTGTTACATTGGGGAAGATATTTCAGATAAGCAATCTACTGTAATCTTTGATTCCTATAAATTTTATATGAAAACTATGTATGCATATTTTACAGTGTCTAAATAATGATAGTTAAAATATCATTTAATTGTTGTCTGTTCCAATGAAGTTTAAAAGGAACTATATATTTACCCAATTACAAATATGTTATATCCAATTAAATTAAAATTTTCCTTTTATAAGTGTTTGCATGCTTTTCTATTTAAAGGGAATTAAAAAGAAATATTGCATGATGGTATCTATTAACTACCAGTAAATTTATATTTTTTAAACTATGCATTAAAATAATCCCAAGAAAAATGTCTGGTTATGGGAATATATGCATTTAAACAAATTATTTGCCACTAAATTGTTCTATAAATTTTAGGTGATGCTTCTTTTCTGTTAATTCAATAGAAAATTCAGTATGAAATGTATTTTGACAGATAATCCTTCATTTTTATATTTTTCTATACCCTTAGTTACTAAAAAGGAAACAGAAATGTGGTATAATGTTAATAGAACACAGTATTTACCTTGTGAAATCAACAGCTAATACATGTAAACTTCAGATTCAGTATAGTTCATTTTCTTGACTTCTGATATACTTCTGCAACTTACCTAGAGTTTGACAATTAAGTTGTTAAAGCATGGTTTTCAAAATTTGTTTTCTCACTTTATAAGAATTAATATTTGGACATATTTTATTTTAGGAGAAGCAGACAAACAGAAAGCCAAGGGCAAAAAAAAGCAGTGGTGGCGGCCTTGGGTTGATCATGCTTCCAGTAGGTTTTCTCGATCCTCTTACAATTTCATGAATTCTAACCCTTATATCCTTGACCAGAATTCAGGCATCCCCATGGCCTGTGTATTCCATGCATGGTTTGATACTTGTGACTTGATAGGAGGCCAGAGTATAGGAAAATTTTGGATATAGATGGGCCTGTGAGCATATATACAGAATCTTCCAGAGAAATCAGCTGATTACCATGATGGTTGAAGAAAGCCAAATGTGTAGCTTACATGTTTTTGTACACCATTTCTGGGCTCAGAAAGGAAAGAATAATTGACCACTATGTTATTCATTTCTGAGGTACAGAAATCTGCTAATATGTATTTGTTTTATGGCTTAAAACAAAACCCTTAATAAAAATAAGTTTCTGCCCCTCCATTTCTTAATTATTGTTCTATACAGTTTTCCCGTTTTTCACATTTCTCTCTCCTGCACTTCTGAGACTGATTTAAGGATAATCTTTACATTCAAAATGTTTGTTAGGCACTAGGCGTGGATGTCAATGAGCCTCCCCAACCCTTTTTCCCAGAGTTTTGATTTTATTTGCATATAAGAATGTTTTCAAGTTACTAAATATAAAAATGAAGACAACTTAATATCCATTGACTTTCTCACTTTGCCTCCTCCATAGTTTCAAAAAGACTCTGAAACTGCACTTCAAATCTAGCTCTCAGTATGTGTCCTCAGAGTCACTTGCAGCTCAGCCATGACCAATGAACAGCAAAGTCAGAAAACAGTTTTTGAAAAGCAGAACTTGATAGGCACATAGAATTAGTGCTTGATCATAAAAAAATAATAAGGAATTATAACATCTGTGACTATATTTGTTTTGCCAGCAAAAGAAGTATCACCTGCTATTGGCCAATATTGGTATATTAATGGACTGATCCATTCAAATCTAGCCTTCCTTTAATATATCAATAATTATTATTTTGAGTAATATTTTTAGTCTTATATGTCTTAATATGTGTTTTAATAACTATAGTTAATATATAACAAATTATATATAACAAATACCACCAAGGCCCATAATATCACATGATGATAGGAGGTGGTCAACTAATGAGGTATTTAGAACCACTAGAAAGTCATTTTGATCAGAATTATTCCCCATAACTAATTCTTAGCATCACCTAGATCTGGCATTGGCTTTCCTTATGTTAGAAGTAATATTTTGAAATCGTTAAGCCAATTTATTGAAGCAATTCATAATTTTCTCAATATACATGTATATAATAAAATTTATTCCTAAATATTGAATTTTAGCCTTATGGCAGAAAAACATCCATGAATTATGAAATCTTTATTTTCTGCCTAAGTCAAAAGACAAAGATTCTAGTTGAGGTTCTGTGTAATTATTTAATTTATTTTCCATTAGCATGCCAGTCATGTTAACAATCTAACAATGCATTGCACTATCTGCCTATTTCTATCAAGTCACAAGTAAACTATGCCTATTTTTCTGTTTTTAAAGGGTCCTTTGCTCCTTTAGAGAGACCTATCCATTTCAAAATTGTGTCATACTAAATGTTTTGTTCTTTTAGCTGGGGGAAATTTCCATTGCAATCATTATGGTAGTATTTCCTTTCTCATCTAAACATTGCATTTTGGAAGGATTTGGATATGGTCTTTGATAATCATATTACAAGTTGGGAATAATTTAAAGAACTTCCTGTGAAGGTTATTGTCTTTAGATTTTCTGATTCATTTCACCCTCATTATATGAAGTTCTTGAACACTGGTATTAAACTAAATGTGCCTTGTTACAATTCCTTATGGTGCAATAATGCATGAATGTGTGCAATTCATAGGTTGGAATCAGATTCTGAGCATGGTATTAAAATTTTTCTACAAAACATGTTTCCTTTACAAATGTGAAGAAATTAAAAAATGAATATATGGTTTAATTTTTAGATTATGACAAGTTATAAGACTTACCTTCAGATATGTAAGCACTCTTTTAAAAGTTCTTATTTCTTTAAAATTCATTGGGCTTTTAAGTAAATCTTTCTTAAAGGTATTAAGTATGAATAAGAGTGTAGTTGGAATATCATGGTATAAATCCATTAGTGATATAATAATGTTGTTATGTTGTTCATATTATGAGTAAGCATTCAAGAACTTAACATAGACCACAGGTAACAAATCCCCCACTTCCATTCCTATGTGCACACACATGATTGCATTATTGCTGTTCAATGATACCTTCCTTTTCAGTGTCGTATGCCTTCATGTCAATTCAGCATTAAGTCACTGCCAAGCCTCACTTTATGATTAAATATATGAAATAAAGGACCCAGTTGAGGGATGGGATTTTAAGTTATTTTTTACACTTAGTTGTTTAGGAATAACACTCACATCCATCATATGTACTATATGGACACAGACTTGAAACAGGATCTCTATATGAACTAATAAAGGTATATGTAAGAGCTTCTCTACTCATTATTATAATAAGATAGCACTAAAGAAAATATTCTGTTATTCTCCTACTTACATTTCAATAACATTTTATAAAAGAACATTTTTTATTTTTTAACATGCTAATTCTACTTCATACATACAAATTGATAGTTTCATAATTGAGAAAATCAGTATTATGACTGCTTGGGCTCACAGTGTCCACATGGATAGAAGGTATGATTGAATACAATTTAAGCTACTGTTGATTTTAAAGACTATAATGAGGGTAAAATGCTCAATCTTATAATACTCTGTTTTTACCAAATGACTGTGTGAAATACAGTCCAAGTAACTTTCCTGCAAATCTCTGAGCTTACATGCAGGCATTACTTTAATGGTCATCTCACTATCAAATGTAATGCTGTAACTTTGGTTTATTCTTGCTTACTCTTACCTTATGTTATATTGCATTTATTTCCTATGCCTGGATCCAGTACTCTGGGCCTGGTTCTTTCTTCAAAATAAAAATAACAAATCACAGTTCTTCTGTTCAAGGATA
Source organism: Noctilio leporinus (assembly GCA_004026585.1). Classification (NCBI taxonomy): domain Eukaryota; kingdom Metazoa; phylum Chordata; class Mammalia; order Chiroptera; family Noctilionidae; genus Noctilio; species Noctilio leporinus. Next base: position 87,564 of record PVIW01005563.1, on the reverse strand, counting down.
TAAGGCCCAATTCATTCACTCTCTGGTTTCATGGATGGAGGCCTCAGATACATCTGAAATCACAGGCAAAATGATTTACTTTTTGACCATGTTTAGTAATATTCAAGCAACTAATTTTACATGAGCAAAATTTTCCATTACCTTACAATGTTTAAGTCCAAAAGATAATTGAACAAATGATGTTATGTCATCCAAAAGATAACTCAGCATTTGAAGACCTGAATATAACTCGAAAGTATTAATATGTTTTCCTGCAATGATGGTACAGTACTTGTAGCATCAGATATGCTGGATTTCTTTTTTCTGATACAATAATAATCAAACTGATAAAAATTTGAGCCTCAGATTTTTTTTAAAATCTCTGGACAATTCAGCTTTCTCTGCTCCCAACTCAACATAGCAATATGTTCTTAAAGGGAAAGTATTAGCAAGGCAAGGATGATCTATACTGCTTGTATTTGTGCCTTATGCTCCATGTAGACCTCAATCAGTGTCTGGGGAGCTCCTAGTTGGCCAGAAGCCTATCAGCACTAGATGTATGGATCATGTCTATTGAGCCTCAATCTGTCTCATGCTACATGTGGAAATAGCTAGAGCATTGTGATAGCATTATTGTGGTTGGTTTCTTTCTTAAATAGTATCCATCTATTTCCTCCTCATGGCAATGTGTTATTAATATTAATCATAGCTTTCAAACACCTTGCCATATTTGGTATGTCCCTTGTGTCATGTGTGGAGAAGTCAGGTCTATACAGTACAAAGTGAAGTAGAAGGTTAGTGACACTGATTGTCAGTCCTGAATATTCTTGATTGGCTTTTTTACAACAGTTTGGATCCATTTGGACAACACCAAGCCTTGTACTTTACTTTGACCTTGTCTAAAAGACCAGAATTGCTGAACTGTAAAATAGTTTTCAGTTATTTTGGTCATCTTGGTAACAAAACTGGTTGCTGCAAAGTTTGTTTGATGCATCTGTATAAAATTTACAATGAAGAAGGAAGAAAGTATCAGATGAACCCAGTAGTGGCCAACTTTCTTACATGGCATAAACAAGGCCTCATGCTCTGTAGACCTAGTCATGCCAATAACACTTAGCATAGCCCAGAATGAATACTCTTCATGTCTTATTTTTTCCTTCCCTACCAATGTCTCTTGCTGTGGTTCCTTTATGAACAATTTATGTGTATCTTGGTGTGTGTGTGTTGGGGGGGGGGGGGGCATTTCATTAATAAGTCCCTGAATATCTCATATCTCTTTCAAGAAATAAGTAAATATTTTGTTTTGCTTAGTGGTCAGGAGTGGAGACTATTATTTATTTGAAACGGATAGTGAAGAGGAGGAAGAGGAGGAATTAAAAAAGGAAGATGAAGAACCTCCAAGAAAGTCAGCTTTCCAGGTAATTTTGCAATTTGGGAAATCATGGCTTTTACTAGTGTAGTTTTCTTTTTGACAGGCTGTGATTGCAATCCTAGACCTCTTTTGCCATGTTTATATATGTCATAGCTTTCAAAAGCTTCTCATTAGAAATTGTTCATTCCTCATTAAACTAATGATGCCTATTCCTACCAAGCAAGAGCGTTGTTCCAGTCAAATCTTCGTCTATTTGCATCAAAAACTTTTCTGATTAAACTTCCTTTCTGTTGCAAGTAGGAGGTAAAGAAGACTTCTCTGGCATTACTTTGGTTGCCTGAGTGGACTTAACATTTTTGATATATAGAACTGTTTTGATCATGAAAATAAAATACTTGCTTTGTTTTCAAACAAATGTCATTTAAATGTTACTTCATTTTGAAAATCAGTTTTATTTGTATTGCTAAAAATTTGAGAATTTATTAAAATAATGAAAATATCTAGCACAGCTCTGATACTCTTCAGTTTATCTGCCTTTTCTTTTTCAGAACCTGCTTCACCATTCTCAATTGTTGAGCTCATTAGCCTAAGTATAGTGCACCTAGTTACATATAATCAATGTTACCTAAAATGATAATTTGTCAGAAGACTTACGTATGAAATGAAAGCTTGATATATATTTATATGTATATATATTTTGTGAAAGAGTCACATATTAGGAGTTATTTTCCATTTGTTATACTACAAGACACACAATGTGTCCATGAAGAGGCCATTGTCAGTTTACTGACCAGGTCTCCTCAAGCTGACAAGTTACATCCATCCCTGTTTTCCCAATGACACTGAAGAGCTCTATTATTCATAGAGACACCTTGCTCTGATGCTTTCTAACTGGCCCCATTGCTAACTCGGTGTGTTTCTAGATGACTGCATGCATGTGTGCAGCTGGCTTGTCAAATACTAATGACTTGACTTGTTTACTTTTATTCTAACCATCACTCTTCAGGCAGCAAAGGAAAGACTGTGATCTTCACTATCTTTATGGATTACTTGCAAAGATCGACTGTTTTCTTTATTCCTAACTTATAAGCAGAGCACATTTTATTCTAGCTTCAATGATCGGCACATTTGAACCTAGTTGATATGCTTACAAACTCATACTGACGTCATATATTAAATAACTAGTTTTTGGGTTTTTTCCTACTAATTACTCTTGCTTTGTCCTTCTTTGTAGAGAGCTATTGGGAAGTTTGCATCAGCCATTTTAGCCTTGCCAAAGTCTGTCATTAAACTTCCCAAAACTATTCTTCAGTATTTAATCAGAGCTGCAAAGGTATTTGATGTTTTAATGACGTGTGGTGTGTGACCCTCTGCTCCATAGATCTTTAGACAAGCAGACCCCTGTTGCTACATCTGCCTTTTCCCTGTTCCATAGATTATACAATGAAGGAATTATAAGAATTTAAAATATTAGGCAAAGTTTTCCACAAAGAGTTCTGATAAGCCAAATTTAATATTTGATTCTTGTTTTTTCAGCTGACACCAGAGCCTACTGAAAAATGGAATGAGAAAATGCAGATACACATCTACTTTATGTCCTTTTTGTAGCCTTGTCTAAGTCACATCTCACTTCAAAAGGGTCACATCTGATTGCATGCATCAGTTATGATGTATAAAAAGTATGATGATTTTTCTCAGAAAGCTGGTTAACTACAAATAAGCTAATAAAATACTCAGTTTGCTCCATATCCTTTCTGGCTTCTGCTTAAGTCTCCACCTTCCTAAACTAGACGTCATTTTCTATTTCTCATTCGGAACTCAGCTCATCTCCTCACTAGACCTCGCTGCCATAAGCTGTGTGCAGCTGCTCCTTCCCAGGTCACCAGGGACTGCAGAATAAACTGTTTAAAATTTATTTGTTAATTAATCTAATGCATGATGGATGTTATCCAGCTACCTATGCTGTTGTCACTTCACTACTGAAAATCATAGGTAATGACTTATTCTTCTTTTATTTTAAAGAAAGCTGTTACTCCTGACTTAACCTGAGGCAAGCACTAAAACTCTCAGTGTTCAGCAAATGGTTTGGATAGTGACCAAGACCAGTTTTTCCCACATGTTACCTGGGGTCTTATTTAAATGCAGGTTATTTAAGTTTGGCAGGTCCTTGATGGGAACTGGAATTCTGTATTTCTCTTAAGTTCCCAGTGAAACACAAGCTGCTGGTCCACCTGGAAAAGCAAGATTTAGTAATCAAGGTTCCTGCCATTTTCCAAATGCCAGGATTCTGAAGTTTAGTTTAATATTTACTGTTGTCACTTCCCTAGGATTCCTTTTCCTTTCTCTTTTATGACTACAATATGAGTCTCTTCACCCAAATAAAAGAATTTAAGTGAAAGATTACAATATAATTATTCATCTTACTTTTTCAAAAAAAAAAACAAAAAACTTCTTACAGAAAACATAGAAAGTTCTGGCCCATACATAAATTAAAGGACAGTTTATGAAACTTAACCAATATTGATTAAGGACCTACATGTCAATGAAGTTTGCTCCTATTTTGAAAATTAATTTTTATAATAAGTTTTCAATAAAATTAATTCCATTTTCTTTAATATATGATCAAAATTTAAGATAAAATGTAAGATAAATTTAAGATAAAGTTGGGAATACAGTGGCAGTGCAGTTTGGAGAAGACAAACATCATTTAAATACATTTCCATGTATTTTCTACTTAATGGTTAATGATATTCATATCTGAGTCCCCAGAGAGACTCATCAGATGGATGTGAGCTACAGCTACCATAGAAGAACTGAGAAGTTTCAGTAAGAAACTTCTATTTCTTGACTAAGAAATGGGATGTTTCCTCCTCCACCTTCATTATCTACTCTTCCCTGAAACAATTGGACTTAGGCCAAACTGACTTTCTGTCAAATGTTCCTGGAATTGTAAAATGTTTGTATTTTGAAACATCAACGTTAGGATAATTTACTTTCAAGTAAGGATGTGTCATGTGATACTTTTCCCCTCCCTCCTTCCCTCCTTTTTGCATCATCTAAATTCTCATCACAGTGAGAAAGAACTGATGGGCTTAATCATGTAGGTATCATATGTAGAACCAGGAGTTCCCTCTTAATACAATCAAATTTCCTTGGCTCTTACCCTTTCCATGAGGCCTGTTCAATTCTGTTCTTAGTGCCTCCCCTCCTCCTTACCCTCCTGCCCAATGGTTTCATTTACTTCAGAGAAAAACAAATTCTCTAGCTGTGCACTTACATTCACAAACCCTGATCCACACCCCCACCCCCGGCCCCTATTTTCGGGATTCTTGCGTTCTCTAAAAGCAATATATAATAACTTTTAAAAGTAAAACATCACCATATTTTGTTCTTAAACCTGAAAATTTATGTTCATTTAGTAGAATGGATGTTTTTTAAAAAGAATCAATATTTTGTGGAAGCAAGTTTGCTTATTAATGTGCTACACCTCAGAGATATTCTTGATAAAATTCCTAACTAACATACTCAGTAACATCTACCATAAATTCCTTTATTTGGTCCTTCTTCAAATTCTAGTTTATCTAATTTTTCAAAATGTTTTTGGGCCTGAAATAGGATATTATTTTGTCTTCTGGGTTTATATTAAAAAATAATATAGTTGTTATGTTTACATTAATTGCTCTTAAGATTCAGATTTCTACCAATGAGAAGAAATATTCTTTATTAATAACATATGACTTTCATTTACATTTCTATACATGAAAGCATTGAATTCCTCTTTATTTTTACAACGTCACAGTGCCTATTGTTTTTTTAATCTGTGCTTTTCAAAGATTCCAGAAATCTGAACATTATCTTCAATAAAATGAAAGTATGTGGGTTTACAAGAACCCCTGTAAAACATTCCTTTAACTTTATGATAATACTAGAAAACCCAGCTTCCCTGAGACCCAGTTGTGTCTGTGGGTGCATGAGGAGCATGACTGCTTGGCTTTGTGGTTCTAGGTGGCTGACTTTGTATATCAAGGTTTTCTTTTTGTTCCTTCTGCATGACTGGGGAAACTATCAGTGGGTGGGCTATTCAAAATGGGTCTACCATAGTTATGGGTTATAATATATTAATGCAACTATTTTCAGCTCTTGAATAGAAATGACAAAAGGCAACTCTTCAAAAGCACAACTTTTTCTTCCATACCATCTGAAATAACTTCTTAATCTTAATGTCACATTATTTTTCCTCTTCAAATACTAATCCATCTGCAAAACTGTTTCTCAAGTTGCTGGTAATAGCTGTTATTCACAAGGGAAAGTATCAAATATACAAAACTAGTTCCCAAAGTAAGTGAGGAAAAAATGGTATTTTTGTTATTGACTCAAAGTTTATTTTTGATGGGAGAAGACTATTCTAACAACACTTAGTGAGGCTTCCAGTTCATTCCTATTGTGTATAATGGGAAAGATCTGTCATTAAGTATTACAAATTGTGGTGGTATATGAAGAGTTGGGAGAAATGTTGGTTTGTATGTACCCAAAGTTTCTCATGATTGTTTGTGATACCAAATGAAATATATTTCTACCTATCTGTTTTCATCTGCTATTTTATGATCATGAAAATAGCACACGTCAGCTCAGCATATGGGAAAGGGATATTTAGTTTTGTTGGGAGAAAAAAAAAAGCATTGTTTACAGAAGTTAGGAAGCTTGGTGTTGGTCCCTTTAATTTTACTTCAAATTATTAAAAACGCAGACAATAATTAAACTTTCTCCCTCCAGTTTGTTTATCAAGCCTGGATTACTGACCCTAAAACAGCACTCCAACAGAGACACAAAGAGAAAAAGAGGTCTGCAAAAGAAGAACAGAAAAGAAGGAGAAAAGGATCTGGGGAGGGTGAGTATCCCAGGGGTACACCAGGTTCTAGCCATCACCCTCCCCTTCTGCAGCCTTAAATACAGTGAAGGAACTTCAAAGGACAAAATCTTTGCAGAAATCAAATTCTTAAATTTTAAAGTGTGCAAAGATTTTTACTTGTTCTTAACTGCTTGTGAGAGATAAAACATGAATTTAAGTTTCATTTATAAAATGGAGAGAAAGGCAAAATAAACCCAAAGAAAGTAGAAGTAAAAATTAATTTTAAGTGTATATTAGGTAATAGAAAATAAATATAAGACTTTATCATTAAGTGAAAAGCTTTTCTTGGAAAATTTGATTTAAAAGATGAACCTTTGGCATTTGATCAAAGAAAAAGGGAAACCATGCTTAAACAGTATTCATGAACCAAAAATAGAACATAACTACTAATGCCATATTTAATACAATACTGGTATATTTGATAGAAACACACTTCTGGGGAGGGGTATAAAATACACCAATAGCAAAGTTAAAGTTCAGTGTGGACACTCAGAAAACACATTTTCATTATATAAATCAGACTAAAGATTAGTTATATTAAGAATTCAAAAATAGCAGTAAAAAAAAAACCAAAAACCCTCAACCCAATGAATGAATGAATATGAAAACAATTCATCAATCAGAAAATGAAAGTGGCCTTTAAAAAGGACCTCAGGCCCTGGCTGGTGGCACAGTGGATAAGGCGCCGGCTTGTGAACCCAAAAGTCACTGGTTGAATTTCCCAGCCTGGGCACATAACCAGGTTGCAAGCCAGGTCTCCAGCCAGGTCTGTAGCTGGAGGTAGGTGAAAGGCAACCATACATACATTGATGTCCCTCTCCCTCTCTGCCTCTCTCCCTTCACCTCTCTCTAAAAATAATAAATAAATTATTTTATAAAATAAAAAATAATAAAATAAAAAGGAGCTCAACTTTCCTAGTAATGTAAGATACACCAACTAAGTATTTTAACATTTTGGCTTTTTTACCTATGGGATTAACAAGAACCTAAACATTTGATAACATCATTGAACTAGTTGAAAGGTAAGTGCTTAAGCACATTATAAATGGTGTTATATAGTTGTACATCCACCCTGAAGAACGGTGTGTCAATATCTATGGAAAATTTTAAATGTACACATCACACTACAGACCAGTCCCACATCTGTGTGTGTACCTTAACCTGAAGCAGGGTTTTCATATGTACATAAGGACATGTACACAAGAGTATTTAGCTAACATTTCTAATTAACAACAAAAATGTTTAAATATCTTAAATGCCTATGTAAGGAAGAAGACTCAAAAAAATTACGTTACCAATATATAATGGAATACTGTTCGGTGCTTTAAAAAATGAGATGGATTACTTTGAACTGATTTGGAGAACAATTTCTGACATGTTGTAAAATGAAAAGCATTATGTTGCAAAATGGCATACACATTATGAACCCATTTATGAAACAAAGGAAACCTCAAGACAACATTTTGCATTTTGGGTGTATATAATAGTGTATAAATGCAAGAAAGATACTTAGAAAATTAATAGCAGTGGTTACTTCTGGGGGAAGGGGTAGAGAGACTAAGTGATATGACCAAAGGTAACTTCAGGCTTATCTGCTACATTTTTGTGCTTTACAAAGAAAATGTATATATAAATTCCTTGTGAAATTGAAAATATATTTAAAAATAAAGAAAAGAAAAGCATAATTTCCCATGTAGCCCTAATAATAAAACCTCTCCTTTTTGGCTTTTCTTCCCTCTGCTACTTTCTGGTAGCTTTTTTTCTATTTTATTGTTTAATAAGACAAAATTAAGACAGAACTGATATAGCAAGATATCAGTAAAGAGCCAAATGCACAATCTGCCCTGGAAACCCATCTACTAAGCTACCAAATCTTCACTATACATGTTCACTTCTCCTTTCTCATAGGCATATGTATATGTGTGCAGGCATGGTTTCCTTTGTTTGTTTTTCAAAAATGAGTTCATGCCTTACAAACTTGTCTTACATGTTCATTAGCACTGTATCATGACATTTCTCCAATTAAGTATTTATAAATCCTTATCATCCTTTTTAATGCTTCAAAATAGTCTATAATATGGATATACATAATTTATTCAACTATTCCATCACTAATGGACAGAAGTTTGCTTCCAGATTTTCACTACAATGAACAATGCTATCATAAATGCCCCTGAACAAAACTTCATGCATTGTTTTATGTGTATGTGTGTTTAAATGCATAGCAAAATGTTAGGAAGAACATGCACTTTCCACAGAATACGTTATCAAAAGTAGGATTGCTAGGTTAAATGGTGTACCATTTTATACTTTAGGAAATATTTTCCCTAACATTAATAATTTACACTCCAATGTGTGAGATTATAGGAGTGTCCATTTCCCTATAGTGTTATCCCCCAGGATAATTTTACTCCTTTTATTGTTTATCTTTCTCAGAGTTTCATCTTCATTTGAATTTTGCTAACTAAAAAGATTGAATATTTTTTTATTTTCTTAGTAATTTATATTCCAAATCTAAGATTAAAACGTTTTTATCATTTTCTGTAATAGTATCATTCTATTGGGTTGTTTGTCCTTAGTAATTTGATGAATATTTATATGTTAGGAATATTATCCTCTTTTATATTTTAAAGTATTTTCCAATCCAATTCTTATCTTTTGATTTAGTTTACAATATATTATCTAAACAATTTTTTTTCTGATGTCATGTAGGTCTAAATTTCTTTTTCTATTTCTAGATTTCCTGTTAATTTAAGAAAGTCACCCCAAATACTACGCTAATGTTTTCCTATATTTCCTCCTAATTTTATTTACATTTTGAAGTTTTTATCTTCCATGAGGCAGAGATCTACTTTGTTTACTTTTAGGTCAATAGACAATTATGCTAACTCTATTTATTAAATGATTCTTCCTTTTATTCAATTAAATTTCAATGCTACTTTTATTAATATCATGCCTCCATTTACTCTCGGGTATCTTTCTATACTGGAACATCTAGCTCCAGGTCAATGTCATAATATTTTTATTTATTTGTTTGGGATATTTTTACTTTTTTTAATATTTCAATTACAGTTTATACTCACTATTATTTCCTATTAGTTTCAGGTGTACAGCATACTGATTTGACAATCAAATACTTTACAAAATGTTCCCCCTAATATTTTAAGTACCAACACATAGTTATTACAGTATTATCACTGTCATGTTCATATATTTTTGAGTCCAGGAGTTACAGAGAGAGTGTTGCATACGCTTCTCACTACCCCTTTCTTTTCTTCAAAATTGTTTTTGCTATTCTCAGACATTTGTTTTTCCAAAATTATTTTGACCAGTGTAAAAATGTGTTCTTTAATTATCTTGTAAATATTTCGTTACTCTGTGTCATGAACATTACTTTATGTGCATAAGTATCACCATTTACTTATAAATCAAAGGTAGCAATAGTTCAAAGATATTGAGACTAAAATACATTTTTATTTAATTATTTAATAGGTATTTACTCAGTATTGTTTTGCTATAAGTTGTCATCTTACCTAGGTAAATTCTAGATAGATAAAGCACATTAAATCTGCCTGAAGTGCCAGGTGCTGTTGTGCTTTTAATGGAACAACTCATTTGACCCTCACAACAGCCCAGATCATTTTATTCTCCCTGGTCTAAAAATGAGAAAATAGGGTTGCAGAGGGTGAAGTAACTTGCCGAAGGTCACCTAGCCATACAGCAAGTGGTGGGTCTGGAACTCTTAACAGGCATCCTGACTCTAGATACTTCTACCTTAACCAGTAGGGAACACAAGAGTGAAGAGAAGGGAACCCCAATGACATACAACTACAAAGTTTCACTTAAAATATAAGTATATTCCATTGTGTAAATGTACCAAAGTTTTTTGATCCAATCATCCACTGAGGGGCACTTAGGTTGTTTCCAGCACTTGGCTATTGTAAATACTGCTGCTATGAACATAGGGGTACATAGGTTCTTCTGAATTGGTATTTCAGGATTCTTTGGGTATAGACCTAGTAGTGAAATTACTGGATCAAAAGGAAGTTCCATTTTTAGTTTTTTAAGGAAACCCCATACTGTTTTCCATAGTGGCTGCACCAGCCTGCATTCCCACCAACAGTGCACTAGGGTTCCCTTTTCCCCATATCCTTGTCAATACTTGTTATTTGTTGATTTGCCATTCTGACAGGTGTGAGGTGATATCTTATTGTGGTTTTAATTTGCATCTCTCTGATGGCTGGTGATGTTGAGCATTCTTTCACATGCCTTTGGGCCCTTTGTAAGTCTCCCTCAGTGAATTGTCTGTTCAGGTCCTTTGACCATTTTTCAATTGGGCTGTCTGTCTCCCTGGTGTTGAGTCTCATAAGTTCTTTATATATTTTGGAGATCAAACCCTTGTCTGAGGTATCATTGGCAAATATATTTTCCCATACAGTTGGTTCCCTTTGAATTTTGCTGGTGTTTTCTTTTTTCTTTTTCTTTTTTTTTTTTTTTTAAGATTTTATTTATTATTTCCAGAGAGAGAGGAAGGGAGAGAGACAGAGAGGGAGAGAAACATCAATGTATGGTTGCCTTTCACCTGCCTCCAGGCAAGGACCTGGCTGGAGACCTGGCTTGCAACCTGGTTACGTACCCTGGCTGGGGAATCAAACCAGCAACCTTTGGATTTGCAGGCCAGCACCTTATCCACTGTGCTACCAGCCAGGGTTGAATTTTGCTGGTGTTTTCTTTAGCTGAACAGAAACTTTTCAGTTTGATATAGTCCCATTTATTTGTCATTTTATTTCCTTTGCCCTTGGAGAAACATCACTAAACATATTTCTGTGTAGGATAGGATATCTAAAATTTTACTGCCTATATTTTTCTCCAGGATCTTTATGGTGGCACTGCTTATGTTTAAGTCCATTATCCATCTTGAGTTTATTCGGGTGTATGGTGTAAGTTGGTGGTCTAGTTTTATTTTTTTGCATGTTGCTGTCCAATTCTTCCAACATCATTTGTTGAAGAATCTGTTTTTACTCCATTTTATGTTCCTTCCCCCTTTGTCAAATATTAATTGACCACACACAACAGAAAGAAAGAAGGAACACCTAACCTTTGCAACAACATAGACGGAACTAGAAAGTATTATACTTAGTGAAATAAGCCAGTTAGTAAAAGACAAATACCATATGATCTCATTTCAGGACAATAATGAACAAAACAAACAAATAAGTGAAACAGAACCAGATACATTAATATAATGAATAGACCTTCAGTGGCTAGAGGGGAGAGGGGAGGGCGGAGGAGGGGGCAAGAAGGGGAGCAGTCTAGTCAAGGAACTAGCATGGAAGAACTATGGACATGGACAACAAGTGGGATTGATTTTGGTTGGGGAGGGAGTGGGTGGATGGGTAAGGAAAAAGGGGATGGATGTAATAAAACAACAATAAAATTAAAATTTAAAAAATTCATATATATGTATAAGTGTGGGACCAGAGGAGAAAATATGACTTATAGCAAGAGTATAAAGGAACATAATGCTTCTTGGAAAAGATAGTGGTTGAATAGAGCCTGAAGAAAGCAAGATCGCGTATGAAAAATAAAGAACAGGTCAGCTTACCTGGTAAAAATGGGATGTGAAGCAAAGTAGTAGAAAATAACTTTGGAAAGATAACTGGAGTCAGATCATTAATGGTCTTTGATAGGGTTACCAGATAAAATAAGAGAAACCCATTTAAATTTGAAATTTTTAGCTAAACAACAAATACTTATTTTAGCTTAAAAATACTTTGTATGTATTACATGGGACTTACATGTGCAAAAGAAAAATATTTTTTGTTTTTCTAAGAATTTAACTGGTTATCCCTGTATTTTCACTTGCTAAATCTGACCACCTTAGTTTTAAATAAGAAGCTAAGAAATAAAGCAAAACTCTGTAATGTCATTTTAGGGAGTGACACACTAAATTTTATAACATTACCCCAAAGTATTTAATATTAAAATTTCATAGTATGTATCAGGAGTCAGTAAACTTGAAAAGGGTAAAATAGTCTCTGTTGTAATTCAGGTCTGCCATTGTAAAATGAAAGCAGCCACCAACAATATTTAAATAAAAGGGCCTGGCTGTGTTCCATTGAAAATTTAATTTTACATAATTTTCATGAGCACAGAATATCTTTTTTAGATTTTTCCAACTATTAAAAATATAGAAACCATTCTAAAATTGCAGGCCACTTAACAATAGGAAGCAGAAAAGATTTGCATAGAGAATTGCAGTTTATCACCCCTGGTATCCTTGATTCCTTTTCTGGAGGGAAGAGAATCTGAATGCTATGAATCCTTAAAACTTTTTGCCAGGAACTCTTAAAATAGGCAGAATATCTTAAATTTAATTATTTAATTTAAAAATTTTAATCCAGAATAGAAGTGTTGGTATTTATATATCCTAAATGAATTTAACTCATGTTTATTGGACACACTTGGCAGGTCCTGTGTTGTGGGAAGACCGAGAGGATGAGCCAGTCAAAAAGAAATCTGATGGACCAGGTAATTAAATAAAGACATATATGAATGAACTGGGAGAAATTTGAAAATGTTACTTGCATCAGATGCTTATGTTATCAAAGTTACCTAAAAAAAAACTAATCAACTTATGTTTCTGGATTATGACTAAATAATCAATGTTGTTTGAAATCTCATCTCTAGTAAATTTGCAAAGTGACTCCTAAAAGTAAATCTGCCCCTTGTCCTATTAGATTAAATGTTGGATTAGAGTCAGTTTGTAAATTCTTTTATCCAAGTTCCTGTGAAAGTAGACGTAGAGGAGCAAATTATAAATGCTCCATAAAAGCCCTCAGAGTAGAGGCATAAAAATATTGAAAATTAATTTTAAAAGGCATAGAAAAAAAAAGTTAAGTGAAAGGTAAGTAGAACTGGGGGAGTGAGGGAAAATAAGATCCCAGAGGGTGTCCTCAGAATTCCACAGCTACAGGTCAGGGACAGAATCCCTGTCTTCTAACTCCCAGCCCAGGCATGGTGCCCTTTGGGCTTCACATAGTATGTGATTGGGAGGAATATTTCTCCATGCAGGGAGAAAAAAAAAATGGCAAAACAAAATTCTTCAAATAAAATAAACTCACATGCTTCTCTAGTTCCATAAAAATGTTTCCTCTATTGCACCAGGTTGAAATTACTGTGTACATTATTTACCAGCAGACAAGATTTTCAAGTTGTTTGCTTTGGACACAAATACTTCCAAGGGTGTCATCTGCTGCCTCAAAGTGAGACTCCCGAAGGCTAGCTAATGCCTTCTGTGGTCCAATTCTTAAAACTGGCTTCCATTTGTACATAATATGCTCACATGTATGTAGAGCCACATGTTCTATTATTGCTGCAAAGCCTTGTACAATGATAATGTCTAACACTTCAAATTGCACATCTTCTTTCCCAGTTAATTTTCCAAAAGCTTTAGACATATTAACTTGTTTAACCCCCTCAAAAACTGTCTTCCCCATTTAACAGTCAAGAAACTGAGGCAGAGAAAGATTAGCTAACTTTTCAAAGTTTACAGAGCCAGTAAGAGGCAGAGTTAGGATTTGAACCAAGGACCCTGAACCCAGAATTTGTGCTCTTAACAATTATGCTCTACTGCCTCTATGATTTAAAAATAAGTAAAAATAAGAAGCTTAATTTCACACATTAGTTTCTGATCACCCACGTTAATAAAAGTATTGTTATACATGTCTCTAACACAGCAATTTTAGTATTAACATCAAAGACCACCATAAGTAAAACCATGAAATAATTATATTTATCTTTACCATCTCTAAGGAAATAACTGTGAATATGAGAGAAAAAAAAAAAGTTGTAAGGCTGTTAGGTGTGACACAGTTTGACCAAGGTTTAGGGGGATAGTGAGAGGCTGATTGCATAATAGGAAATCTTCAAAGAGAAAGTAAGCCATCACCCACCTCAGCAGGGCATTCACCTGCCAGTGCATCTGGAGCCTGCCTTTACAGCCATCTGTAGCTCAGGGCCTAACCCTCCATGCCCTTCTCATTTAATTATTCCCCCATCTCTTTTCCCAGATTCCCAGTTTTCTCCCCCAGGTATCAGCTGGCCACTTCGAGGTGCTTGTTACTGCACTAGGTAGAACTGTTAAATTCATCTTTACCTCTTGTGCCCATCTGAACTCTGTCTGGAGGCTCTCCTACATAAAGCCAAGCTTTGTCTAATGGTTTTCCTTTTGAAAAGAGCAAACATTTACCTGAGAGAAAGTTTGCCTTCCTCCTGGGTCACTCAATTTACAAATAACATTTTTTTTTAATTACAAAATTAAACTTTGATTTACACCATGGTATAAAAATTAGAGAAAAAGGATTGATGGAGAGCATGGGTGAGTCACCCAATAGTCATAAGAAATTATACTAGATTTGACATCAGGAAACTATACAACCCTTGGGACAAATCCTACCTGCCACTTGTTTTTATGTGGCTTGTTAGCAAAGGATGATTTTTTACATTTTTTTCCTTAAATACATTTTATTTATTTTGCTATTACATTGTCCCAATTTTTCTCCCTTTGCCCCCCTCCACCCAGAATCCCATATCCTCCAGCAATGCCTCTCATGTCCATGTGTCATGCATATGAGTTCTTTGGCCTCTCCATTTCATTCATTCTTCTTAACATCCCCCTGTCTATTCTGTAACCACCAATGTGTACTTTCTTTTTTTTCCCTTTCACATTCAGACAATTCACCATTTAATTACTGCCTTCTGTCAGCTTCTCAAATAATATTAATACAAAGTTTTCTTTTCATTATTTCAAAATGCCTATGTTAATTCATTTGTTTAAAGAATTACTATTTTAAGTAATGTGGATTGCAGTATTAGCAAACACATGCAAAAATGCATTTACACACATACACATTTTTACACATATTTGAAGTACATACTGGATTTTAAAGAGTTAATACAAAAATTTAAAAATTTAAAATAAGCTTATATAATTATTACATGTTAAATGATAGTATTTTAGGTATATTGTAGCAAATTAAGCAGTTTTTCTTCTTTAATACTTATTTTACTTTGGAATGCTATTTTTGTGAAATATATCACAGAAATAGTATATGGCAGAATTCACTTTTGTGAAAGTTGTCCTAGAGACAGTGAGTGCCAACCCCATAGTCAAAAATGAATTTGGTTTTTGAGTAAGATCCTCTCCCCTCCAATAATAGAACACAACTTTATTTTAAGCTACTGGAACTATAGCTTATTCTTTTTGGAGTTTTGCATTTTAACTAGTAGGTTGATTTTTTTTAGGGGGATACTGTGCACAGGTCTTACTTCTTTCTGTACCCTTTGTTTTTCCTCTACATGTGTTTTACAAGTTTAAGCTTTCAGAAATAATGGCACTGGCAGTGCTCAGCTGGACCCCAGAGTAGAAATTATCGTGTCTACCAAGTTGAGGTAAAAAAAAAAAAAAAAAAAATCCCTAGGATTTAAACAATTTTGTAGACTAGTATACTAGCTATGTTTTGAATTTGTGGTTGACTTCCTATGTGGTCTTAAACTAACCCCTGAACTATTTAAGAGTCTGTTGAGGCAGATATTAGGTATTTCACATTTCAACAATCAAGTTTACTATAACATTAAATCCTTTTCCCAAGCATCCCCAGTTTGGGGGCCTTCATAACTGGAAATGTGTATTTCTATGATCTGTTTGAAATGAATCTCACCCAATTTACATGCTAATATGAGAATATATATTGCCTATGTACAAAAATCATGTAGTAGTTTGCAATTCCATCCAAATTGTCTTCATTCTCAGCATCTTTTCTAACCTAAAGATTGATTGATTTCACAACACACAAATGACCAGTTGGTTACTATTTCAAGCATAAATTGCTAACAAAATCTATATATTACACACACACACAAATGAGCACATATTTTTTAACGGTGAATAAGAAAGATAGCATGTATTTTATGTAATATACATCCACATTTTCTTATTTTTCTTCTTCTTTAACTGCATTTGATTTTTCTGAGTTATTGCAAGTACCATAGTTTTTCTATATTGTGAAATAATTCCAATCTAAGAAAACTTAACCTGCAGTAATGCAGATACAAGTAATATATATATAATTATACCTTATTTAGTAAAATCTATTTATAACAAGATCATTTTAAAGCATTCATAAGTTAAAGTTGGTTCTTATCCATTCAGCTACCCTATGTCTTTTGATTGGTGCATTTAATAAATTTATCTTTAAGGTTATCATTGATATTTATTCACTATCTATTTTTCCCTTTATACCTGTGTTCCTATCTGTCTCTCTCTTTCTTAATCTTCTTAAAGCAGACCCTTTACCATCTTTTGCAATGCTGGTTTGTTGCAGAAGTATTCTCTTAGCCTTCTTTCGTCTGGGAAACTCCTTATTTCACCTTCTATTTTGAATGAGAGCCTTGCTGGGTAGAGTATTCTTGGTAGAAGGCCTTTGTTTTTCATTGCTTGAAATCTTTTTTGCCATTCCCTTCTGGCTTGTTGTGTTCCTGTTGAGAAGTATGCTGACAACCTTATTGGAGCCCCCTTGTATGTTCTTAGCTGTTTCTCCCTTGCTTCTTATAGGATTCTCTCTTCATCTTTGAAATTTGCCATTTTAATGATGTGTCTTGGAGTCGGCCTGTTTGGGTTCATCTTCCTTGGGACCCTTTGTGTTTCCTGAGCTTACATGATGTTTTCTCTCCTCAAGTTAGGGAATTTTTTCTCATTACTTTTTCAAAAAGGTTTTCTATCCCTTGCTCCCTTTCTTCTTCTGATGTCCCTATGATATGGATGTTATTACATTTCATGTTGTCCTGCAGCCCTCTTAAAACCTTTTCATTCTTTTTCAGTCTATTTTCATTTTGTTGCATTGCCTGGGAAATTTTTTCTGCATTGACCTCCAACTTGCTGATCCGATCCTCTGCATTCTCTAGCCTGCTTTTGATTCCTTCTATTGTGTTCTTCAATTCAGTAATTGTATTCTTCATTTCCTCCTGGCTCTTATTGATGGTGTCCATGTCCTTTTTCATGCTGGTGTAGTTCTCAGTAAGTTCCTTATAGCTTCCCTAGAGTTCTTCGTAGTTCCCCTGGATTTCTTCATAGTTCCCCTGAAGTTTTTTGTAGTTTTGTTTTGTTTTTGTTTTTGTTTGTTTTTGAAATTGCTGAGCTCATTGAACTTCTCTATCATCATTATTTTGAATTTCATATTTGATAGTGTGCTTGCCTCTGTTTCACTCTCTCTGGGGATTCCTCCTTTTCTAACACTGAGGATTTATTTCTTTGTCTCCCTATTTTAGGTGACTTGTTTGTTGCTTCTTCTTGGATTTATCTGCTTTGACTTACTGTCTTAGTGGTGTGACCTTCTGTGGTGTAGAAGTGCACTTTTTTTTTATTTTCTGGCTCCAGGCTTGGTGATATCAGTCCGGTCTCAGTCTGGGCCTAATCTGCCAGTTGGAGACCACCAGAGATCCACTGTCTTTGTCTCCTTTGGTTGTTAATCCAATTGGTCTGTGATCAATGGTCAGTTTTAGGTACCTCTAGGTGGGACAGATTAATTCAATTGTTAAGCCAATCAACCTGTGATCTGAGATCAGGTTTAGGCACTGCTGGGTGGGGTGGATTAATTCCTATGGTTGGGGCTGTGGCTACCCCTCAGGCTACCCCTCTTTGGAGAGGAGTGGTCTGCTGGCTGTATGGGGGATGGGTCAGCCCTGGACTCAGAGGCTGCTCCTTCAACTCTCCCCCTAAAGCCATTGACCCAAACTGTCCGCAAGCATCTCTAGTCTATTCTGCCCTTTCTCTGCTGGAGCCCTGGGTAGGTGGTTGCTTTAAAAACTTCCTCTCTCAGTCAAGCCAGCTAAACCTGGCAGCTTTTTGCTTTTCACAGCTGGGTGCTATTTTACTCTCAGCTTTGTTGCTGTAGGCTGGGAAGCCAAGTTGGGGGTTTAGATGCCACGCTTCTCAGGTGAACCCCCAGCTGTTGAGATGTTTCTCCATCCCCTCAGCTGCCGCCAGTCCTCTCATGTCTCTGCACTTCCTACCAGTCATGTTGTGATGAATCGGCTTTTCTGTTCTGTCCATGGTAAAAAGGCTTCTCTGCAGTAGGAGTACCGTTGGTTATTCCAGATGATTTCTTCCCAATTAAGTTGTAATTCCAGTTTGAAGTTGGGAGGAGATTGATGTAGCTCCACTTACTCCACCACCTTGGTTCTCTCTGATTTTACTATTTTTTTTTTCAGAGTTTTGGGGGAGCTCCAGGCCACCTCCCTGTGGTATTTGCCAGTTTCTTGTATTTATTTATTTTTCATGATTAAGTTTGTATGTTGTGAACAGAAATTTATCACAACTTATATACATATACCATTTTATGTTTTTTTCTTTTTTTAAAATTTATTTTTATTGTTGTTATATTACATCCATCCCCTTTTTACTCCTCTTTGTCCCCTTACCCATCCACCCACTCCCCCACAAAGTGAATCCCAAATGTTGTCCATGACCAAGCTTTTCCTATACTAGTTCCTTGACTAAACTGCTCTTCTTTCCCTCCTCCTCCTCCCACCTCCCTCTACCTTGCCCACTGAAGTTCTATTCATTGTATTCATGTATCTGGTTTGATTTTGCTTGTTTCTTTTGTTCATTATTGTCCTGTAATGGGTGAGATCATGTGGTATTTGTCTTTCACTGACTGGCTTATTTCACTAAGCATACTTTCCAGTTCCATTCATGTTGTTGCAAAGAGTAGGAGTTCCTTCTTTCTTTCTGCTGTGTAGTATTCCATTGTGTAAATGTACCAAAACTTTTTGATCCAATCATCCACTGATGGGCACTTAGGCTGTTTCCAGCACTTGGCTATTGTAAATAGTGCTGCTATGAACATAGGGATACGTAGGTTCTTATGAATTGATGTTTCAGGGTTCTTTCAGGGTATAGTCCTAGTAGTAGAATTGCTAGATCAAAAGGCAGTTCCATTTTTAGTTATTTAAGGAAACTCCATACTGTTTTCCATAGTGGCTGTACCAGCTTATATTCCCACCAACAGTGCACTAGGGTTCCCTTTTCCCCATATCCTTGCCAACATTTGTTATTTGTTGATTTGTTGATGATTGCCCTTCTGACAGGTGTGAGATGGTATCTTATTATGGTTTTAAGTTGCATCTCTCTGATGGCTAGTGATGTTGAGCATTCTTTCATATGCATTTGGGCCCTTTGTATGTCTTCTTCAGAGAGTTGTCTATTCAGGTCCTTTGCCTATTTTTTAATTGGGCTGTCTGTCTCCCTGGTGTTGAGTCTCATAAGTTCTTTATATATTTTGGAGATCAAAACTTTGTCTGAGGTATCATTGGCAAATATGTTTTCCTATATTCCCTTTGAATTTTGCTGATATTTTCTTTAGCTGAACAGAAAATTTTCAGTTTGATATAGTCCCACATGTTTATTTGTTCTTTGATTTCCTTTCCCCTTGGAGAGGTATCAGTAAACATATTTCCTCATAGGATATCTAAAATTTTATTGCCTAGATTTTTCTCCAGAACCTTTATGGTGGCACTGCTTATGTTTAAGTCCTTTATCCATCTTGAGTTTATTTTGGTGTATGGTGTAAGTTGGTGGTCTAGTTTTATCTTTTTGCATGTTGCTGTCCAGTTCTCCCACCACCACTTGTTGAAGAGACTGTTTTTACTCCATTTTATCTTCCTTCCCCTTTTGTCAAATATTAATTAACCATAGAGTCATGGGTTCATTTCTGGGCTCTCTATTCTGTTCCATTGGTCTATATGTCTATTCTTATGCCAGTACCAGACAGTTTTGATGACAGTAGCCTTGTAGTATAGTTTGATGCCCAGTATTGTGATTCCTCCTACCTTGTTCTTCTTTCTCAAGATTGCTGTGGCTATTAGAGGGCGTTTTTGGATCCATATAAAGTTTTGAAGTATTTTTTCTATCTTTGTGAAATCTGTCATTGGTATTTTAATTGGGATTGCATTGAATATGTAGATTGCTTTGGGTAGTATGGACATTTTAATAATGTTAATTCTTCCCATCCATGAACATGGTATATTCTTATATTTATTTGTATCTTCCTTAATTTCTTTCTACGATGTTCTGTAATTTTCTGAATACAGATCTTTGACCTCCTTGGTCAAGTTGATTCCTAAGTACTTTATTTTTCTTGTTGCTATGGTAAATGGGATTTGTTTTCTAGCTTCTGTCTCTGATGTTTCATTATTGGTATACAAAAAGCTTTTGATTTCTGAATATTGGCTTTATATCTAGCTATTTTGCTTAATTTTCTTATTAGGTCAAATAAGTTTTTGGTGGAGTTGATGGGGTTTTGTATATACACTATCACATCATCTGCAAATAATGACAGTTTGACTTCCTCCTTTCCAATTTGGATACCTTTGATTCCTTTTTCTTCTCTGAGAGCTATGGCTAGAACTTCCAAAATGATGTTGAACAGAAGTAGAGAAAGTGGGCGGCCTTGTCTCATTCCTGATTGTAAAGGGAAAGCTTTTAGTTTTTATCCTTTGAGTATGATGTTGGCTTCAGGTTTCTCATATTTGGCCATTATTATGTTGAGGTATGTTCCCTCTATTCCCATTTTGCTGAGGGTTTTTATCATAAATGGTTGCTGTACTTTATCAAATGATTTTCAGTATCTATTGATAAGATCATATGGTTTTTGTCTTTCATTTTGTTGATGTGGTGTATTATATTTATTGACTTGCGAAAGTTGTATCATCCTTGCATCCCTGGAATGAAACCCACTTGATCACGGCGTATGATCTTTTGAATGTATTGCAGGATCTGGTTGGCCAATATTTTGTTGAGAATCTTAGCATCTGTGTTCATCAGAGATATTGACCTCATAGAAAGTGTTTGGGAGTCTTCCCTTTTGTTGGATTTTTTTTTTTCTTTTTTCTTTTTGGAATAAGTTGAGAAAGATAGGAGTTGGTTCTTCTCTAAATGTTTGGTAGAATTCACCTGTGTAGCTATCTGGTCTGGGGCTTTTGTGCTTTGGGAGATTTTTAATTACCGCTTCAATTTCAATCGTTGTTATTGGTCTATTCAGGGTTTCTGCTTCTTCTGGATTCAGTTTTGGTAGATTATATATTTTCAGAAATGTGTCCATTTCATCCAGGTTTTCCTATTTCTTGTCGTATAGTTGTTTGTAGTAATTTCTTACAATCCTTTGTATTTCTAAAGTAACAGCTGTGATTTCCCCTCTGTTGTTTCTGATTCTGTTTATTCGGGTCTTCTCTCTCTTTTTCTTGATGAGTCTGGTTAAAGACTTGTCAATTTTGTTTATTTTTTTTTTTTTAAAGAATCAGCTCTTGGATTTATTGATTTTTCAAATTGTAGTTTGAGTCTCTAAATTATTTAATTCTGCTCTGATCTTAACGATTTCCTTCCCTCTACTTGCTCTGGGCTTTGTTTGTTTTTGCTCCTCTAGTTCTTGCAGCTTTATGGTTAGGTTGTTTGTATAAGCTTTGTCTGACCTTTTTTGGTAGGTCTGTATTGCTATGAATTTCCCTCTGAGGACTGACTTTGTGTCCCATAAGTTTTGGACTGTTGTGTATTCATTGTCAATTGTTTTGAAACTTTTTGATTTCATCCTTGATCTCATTGTTAACCCATTCAGTACTTAAAAGTGTGTTATTCAGTCTCCATGAGTTAGAGTGTTTTTGGCTTTTTCCTTTGAAGTTGGTTTCTAGTTTCAAGTCATTGTGACCTGAGAAGATGCTTGGTATGATTTCAATTTTCCTGTATTTGTGGAGGCTTGTCTTGTGACCTGCTATGTAGCCTATCTTTGAGAATGTTCCATGTGCATTTGAAAAGAATGTGTATTTTGCTTGTTTGCAGTGAAAGGTTCTATATGCACCAGTTAGGGCGATTTCCTCTAGAGTGTAGTTCAATGCCATAATATCCTTGGTGTTTTTTTTTGTTTGTTTGGAAGATCTGTCCATTGTTGATAATGGAGTATTAAAATTCCCTACAATTAATGTGTTACTGTCTATATCCTTCTTGAAGTTCTTCAAGACTTTCTTATATATTTGGGAGCTCCTATGTTGTGTGCATATATGTTTACCACAGTTCTATCTCCTTGATTGATTGTTCCCTTAAGAATTATGGAATGTCCTTTTTGTTTCTGTTTATGGCCTTCATCATAAAATCTATTTTGTCTATAATAATTATTGCTACTCCAGCCTTTTTTTCATGTCCATTTGCTTGATATCTATTTTTCCATCCCTTCACTTTGAATCTGTGTCAATCTTTTGTTCTGGGGTGGGTCTCTTGAAGACAGCATATATGTGGATTATGTTTTCTTAATCATTCAGCTACCCTATGTCTTTTGATTGGCACATTTAATCCATTTACTTTTAAGGTTATTATTGACTAATATTTATTGCCATTTTTCCCCTTTGTACCTGTGTTTCTCTCTGTCTCTTTCAGTTTCTTCATTTTTTTAAAGCAGACCCTTTAGCATTTCTTGCAATGCTGTTTTGGTAGAGATGTATTCTTTTAGTCTTCTTTTGTCTGTGAAACTCTTTATTTCTCCTTCCATTTTGAATGAGAGCCTTGCTGGTAGAGTATACTTGGTTGAAGACCTTTGTTTTTCATTACTTGTCATATTTTTTGCCATTCCCTTCTGGCTTCTATTGTTTCTTTTGAATAATCATTTGATAACCTTATGGGAGCCCCCTTATATGTTATCTGTTGTTTCTCTCTTGATGCTTTTAGGATTCTCTCTTTATCTTTGAAATTTGCCAGTTTAATTATAATGTGTCTTGGAGTGGATCAGTTTGGATTCATTCTCATTGGGACCCTCTGTGCTTCCTGAACTTGAGTAAGGTTTTCACTTATCATATTAGGGAAGTTATCTCTCATTACTATTTTGAACAGGTTTTCCATTCCTTGTTTCTCTTCTCCTTCTGGTATCCCTATGATATGGATATTATTGCTTTTCATGTTGTCCTGCAGCTCTCTTAAAACTTCTTCATTCTTGGCCAGCCCTCTTTCATTCAGTTGCACTGTTTCGGAATATTTTTCTACGTTGTTCTCCAGTGCACTGATCCAATGCTCTGCTTCCTCTAGCCTGCTGTTGATTCCTTCTACTATTTTCTTCAATTCAGATATTGTATTTTTCATTTCCTCCTGGCTCTTACTGATATTTTCTATGTCCCTTTTAATGCTGGTGTTGTTCTCTGTAAGTTCCTTGCAGCTTCCCTGAAGTTGTTTATAGTTTCACTGGAGTGGTTTGTAGTTTTCTTTGTACTGGCTAAACTCATTGAGCTTCTCTATCATCATTATTTTGAATTCCATAGCTGATAGTTTGCTTGCCTCTGTTTCATTTATTGATCTTTCTGAGGATTCCTCCTTTCCTTTTGGTAATGGACTATTTCTTTCTCTCCCTAATTTTAGGTTTTGTTGTAATCCAATCAGACTGTGATCAGCTGCCAGGCTAAGGACCTGGTAGGCTGGAAACAAATAGTTGTAATCGTATTGGTCTATGATTCACCAGCAGACTCAGATGCAGCTTGCAGTGACAAACTGATTCAGTTGTAAATCAATAAATCAGCTACCAAACTCAGGCCCTAATGGGCTAGACAGAGATGTTCAGTTGTAATCTAGTAGATCAGCCACCAGCTCTGGTACAGCCTAGTGGGTCAGATTTAGATGTAAATCAATGAATCTGTGATCAGCTGCCAGGCTCAGGAGCTGCTGGTCTAGACAGCAAGGTGCAAATTGTAATGGAATGAATCTGTTATCAGCTGCCAGGCCCAGAGGCCATTGGGCAGGAAAAACCAACTCAGTTGTGAACCAGTGAATCCACAATCAGCCACCAAGCTCAGTTGCCACAGTGTGGGGCTGACTGTCTGACTCAGCTGTAGGTCAGAGAATTTGTAGTCAACTGCCAGGCCCAGATTCTGCTGAGCAAGGATAGACTCAGTTGCAAAGCGATGAATCTCAGATCAGCCACCAGGGTTGAACGCCACTGAGATGGACTGACTGACCCAGCTGTAAGTCAGAGAGTCTGTGATCTGCCACCAGGCCCAGGCTCTGCTGAGCGAGAAAGACTGACTCATTTGCAGAGCAGTGAATCCACAATCAGCCACCAGGCTTATTTGCTGCTGTTCTGGGCTGACTGTCTGACCCAGCTGTAAGTCAAAGAGTTTGTGATCAGCTTCCAGGCCCAGGCACTCCTGGGTGAAAAATACCTCTTCAGGTGCCAACTATTGTATCTATGCCCAGATAGGGCAGGGCAGGAGAAGTTTATTTAGATGTGAATCAAAGAATTGTGATCAGACACCAGTCTCAGGCGCTGCTGGAAGGGGCAGATTGCTTCCAGTGGGCAGGGCTATGAGGACCCTCCTATGGAAACACCTTGGTGCAGTGCAGTCCACCCCAGGTGTGGGTGATGAGTCAGCACCGGGATCCCCACAGCTGCCTCCCCTCCTCTCTCCTCCAAACCACCACTGCAAACTCTCCCCACGTGTCTCCAGTCCTCTATGCCCTCCCTTCGCTGGAGCCCAGGGTAGGTGGGTGCCAATGTATTGTAACTGTGGTCACCCTAATAGTTCTCTGTCTCCAGTGCTCTCTCAGGTCAGGAAACTCCATGGCTTTCTGCCCTCAGCTGGTTGATGCTCTACTCTCCGCTGTGTTGCTATACCTGGGACACCCAGTTGGGGGACCAGATCCCACCCTTCTCAGATGGAGCTCCTGGCTCAGTCCCTTTGGCTGCCTGTCTTCAGTGGGGGCCCAGCCAGCCCTCTCACGTTTCTTCAGTTCTTACCAGTCACAATTTGATTCAGCGGCCTTTTCTGTTTCATCTGTGGTTATAGGATTTCTTTCCAGTTGGTGTTCTGTTGGCAATTCCAGCTGGCTTTTTCTCTAAAAAAGTAATTCCAGGTGCGACCTGGGAGTAGATTGGTGCAGCTCCACTTACTCCTCTGCCATCTTGCCAGAACCCTGCAAGTTTCTTATCCAATTTTTACATTTTTTAATGATTGAAAAAATGAGTAGTTCATGAGATAGGAAAGTTATTAAATTCTGTAAATAAAATTTTATTGGCAACCCAGCCATGCCCATCCATTGTCTACAGAGGCTTGCACATTTCAACAGCAGTGGCTAGTTGCAGTAGAGACAATATGGCCTGTAAAGCCAAAAATATTTACTATCAGTCCCTGTGCAGAAAAATGTTTGTTGACTGCTACGCAAGATCATAAAGGCTTATGGCCTTTTCTACATGCTATTTTAATGATTTTAAATTCATCCCAAACTATAAGCATTAATACTAAATTCATTAAATTTTTGCTATGACACTTGAGTTTGGTTTTCTTCTTTTTGGTGGGGGAACAGTAAGAGATACAAGTTATTTTCTTGTTGGCAGTGTTTGTTTTTTAAAAAACAGTAAGACAATTCATTGTCATGTTCACTAATATTCACTTTATTATAATGAAGTTTTGAAATAGTAAATAAAACTAAATTTTTTAATGCCAACTTTTTTTAAAGTACACATTGATCAAAATGGCATATCTCTAAAGGTTCCTTACATACTAATCGAGGAACTATTGGCCTATGTGAGCAAGCCAGCATGACAGCCTCTTTTATTTTGATTTAGACCTAAAAAAACATTAGGTCACAGCTATGGAATCTCCTTAAATATGATCAGTGATCAGTGATCAGTGATCAGGGAGCTTATGCTGAATTCTCTAAGGACACTGGACTGGTATGTGCTGCATTGAGACAGAGTCAGGGACTCAGTGACAATTGGAGCTGAGCTGCCACACCAGTCAGTGTT
This sequence comes from Noctilio leporinus, assembly GCA_004026585.1. Classification (NCBI taxonomy): domain Eukaryota; kingdom Metazoa; phylum Chordata; class Mammalia; order Chiroptera; family Noctilionidae; genus Noctilio; species Noctilio leporinus. The sequence goes on along the minus strand of PVIW01005563.1, from coordinate 61,472 downwards.
CCCAGGCTTTTTGTTCATAGCTGCAGATAAGGAAAAGAAGCCATATACATCAGGAGTTTCACAGCTTCTGTTGGTTTAGGGAGTATTGATCCCATGTCCAGTATTTTATGGTTAGCATAGCTCACTTTAAGAATAATAATAGTTCAGTGGTATAGATATATATCCTTAGTACATGTACTGGGCTCTTTACAGAAGAGCTTTAAGGTGATTTAACTGAAATTCAACCACAGTATGAAGTATCAATTTCTTACTGAAGCAACAGAAATTTTTCCAATAACTATTAGTCTTAAGAAAAGAAGAAACATTAAACAAATACTTCAGAAATTTAAATGGAGCCAAAAGCAACCACGAACAGCAACTGCCATTTTGAGAATGAAGAAAAAAGTAGGAGGAATCACAATACCAGATATCAAACTATACTACAAGGCCACTGTAATCAAAACAGTCTGATACTGAAAAAATAGACATATAGATCAATGGAACAGAATAGAGAGCCCAGAAATAAATCTAGGACTCTAAGATCAATTAATATTTGACAAAAGGAGAAGGAGCATAAAATGGAGTGAAAATAGCCTCTTTAACAAGTGGTATTGGGAGAACTGGACAGAGACATACAAATAAATAAAACTAGACCACCAACTTACACCATATACCAGAATAAACTCAAGCTAGATAAAGAACTTAAACATAGGCTTTGCCACCATGAAAGTCCTAGAAGAAAACATAGGGAGTAAAACTGCAGATATCCCACACAGCAATATTTTCACAAATACTTTGCAAAATTCAAATGAAATGAAGGAACAAATAAATGGGACTATATCAAACAGGCAAGTTTCTGTTCAGCTAAAGAAAACATCAGCAAAATTAAAAGGGAACCAATCATATAGGAAAATATATTTGAAAGTGATACCTCAGACAAGGATTTGATTTTCAAAATATATGAAGGACTTACATGACTCAACACAAGGGAGACAGACAGCTGAATTACAAAATCAGCAAAGGACTTGAACAGACACTTCTCTGAGGACATACAAAGGGTCCCTTAGGCATATGAAAAAATGTTCAACATCACTTAATCATCAGAGATGCAAATTAAAACCATAATGAGGTACCACCTCACACCTGTCAGAATGGCCATCATCAACAAACAACAAGTGTTGGCGATGATGTGGAGAAAAGGGAACCTAGTGCACTGCTGGTGGGAATGCAGACTGTTGTAGCCACTATGGAAAACAGTATGGAATTTCCTCAAAAAAATTAAAATGGAACTGCCTTTTGACCCAGTGATTCCACTGCTAGGATTATAGCCAAAGAATCCTGAAACACCAATTCAGAAAAACTTATGCACCCCTATGTTCATAGCAGCCCAATTTACAATAGCCAAGTGCCGGAAACTGCCTAAGTTCCCATCAGTGGATGAATGTATCAAAAAACTTTGAGGGGTGGAGTTTTGGTCAAGGTGGGTTCATAGGTGCACACACTTTGCCTCCCCACATAACCATAAGAAGGGTAACAGCTATCTCAAAGCAAAAAACACCAAGAACTGATCACACAACTTGGGGGAGTCTATGTGGCAACAGCAGGCTGGAGAAACTGAATGAGTTTGTAAGAGACTGTGGGAGCATCGGCTACTCTGGCCAGCAACCTGCTCTAGCCGTTACTGGTGGATTGGCCCACTCAGGGAGGCATCCAGGGCCTGCCTGGACTCACAGAAGATTGCTTGGCCCCACTCCCCAAGTCATAGCACTCCCAAAAGGTGGCAGCAGTGATAGTGGGCCCAAGTGGGAGCTCAGTGGGACAGAGGCTGCACCCAGCAACCCATAGTCTGAAAAAAACCATACTGTATGTCACTCGGGCTTTGCCCCCCACCCACAAAATTGCCTGTGCTCGGGAGTGCCCTAGGCAATGGTAGTGGTAGCAGGCCCAAACAGAAGCCCAGTAAATGGGGGCTGTGCACTCCACCCTGAGCTCTGCAGACGGAGCTGGCAACCAGCCCACTGGGCCTCACAGAAACAGACAACATATTCCTTGGTCCTGCCCTCCAAGGCACTTTCTCAGGAGAGCCCCAGCAAAGGCAGGGGTAGTAGGCCCAAACTGGAGTGGGGAGCACAGTGGACTGGGGCTGCACACTCCAGCCCAAGCTCTGCCTAGCAGCAACCCACCCACCAGCCCTCACAGAAACAGAGAGCATATTGTTTGGACCCACCCCTCCAAGGTACCTGAACCAACAGGAACACCCCCAGAAAGCAGCAACAATAGCAGGCTCAAATGGAAGTTCAAGAGGGCAGGGCTTGTGCCTGGCAACCCACCTGCTGTGACAGGAACAGATTGCACAGGCTCAGGCCCCGTCCCCCAAGGCATCTGCCCCCCTGGGTAGAGGGAGCAGGCCCAAGCTGGAGCCCAGCAGGCAGGTGCTGTGTGCTCCAGCCCAAGCCCTTGGGAAAAGGCAGGCCACCTACCTACCAGTTCTCACAAAAACAGACTGTGTAATGCTCGACCCCTCCCACCAAGGTGCCTGTGCTCATGAAACTGCCCCAGCAATTACAGTGATAGCAGACTGAAATGGGAGCTCAGCAGCAGAGACTGAGCACTCCAGTCTGAATTCCAGTTGAGGAAATCTAGGAGACTGCACCACTGAATTCCATAGGTCTCCTACCACTGAAGGTCACTAAAAAAGTCAGGGAGTCATAGCACATTAATATAAGAAACAAAAACAAGCAAGAAAGGACATCTAAAATAGGGAGAAAAAGAAATAGTCCAGCATCAAAAGGAAAAGAGCAATCCCTAAAAAACTGCTAAGTGCAATAGAGATAAGCAATCTGTTAGATATAGAATTCAAAGCAATGTTAATAAGAAAGCTCAATTAGCTCAATAAGCTCAACAAGCTCAAAGAAAACTACAAAGAACTCCTGTGGAACTATGAAGAACTCCAAGGAAACTACAAGGAACTTACAGAAAATTATACCAGCATTAAAAAGAACATAGAACCCATCAATAATAACCAGGAGGAAATGAAAATACAATTCCTGAACTGAAGAACACAGTAGAAGAAATCAAAGGCAGGTTAGAGGAAGCAGTGCACTGGATCAGCAAATTGGAAGATAACATGAAAAATATACCCAAACAGTGCAACAAAGTGAAAACAGACTGAAAAAGAATGAAAAGAGAACTGCAGAAAAACATGGTTTCAACAGAAAAACATAATATTTGTGTCATAGGGATACCTGAAAGACAGGAAGAGGTGCAAGGACTAGAAAACCTGTTTGAAAAAATAATGACAGAAAAGTTCCCAAACTTGGTGAGAGAAAAAGTTACCCAAGTCTAGGGATTACAGAGGGTCCCAATGAAGATGAACCCAAACAGGCTTACATCAACACATATCATAATTAAAATGGCAACATTCAAAGATAGAGAGAGAATCCTAAAGTCAGCAAGAGAGAAACAGCTAATAACATCCAAGGGGACTCCCATAAGGCTATCAACTGATTTCTCAACAGAAACACTATAATACAGAAGAGAATGGCAAAAAATATTCCAAGCAGTGAAAAGCAAAGGTGTACAATCAAGACTACTCTACCCAGCAAAACTCTCATTCAAAATAGAAGGTGAAATAAGGAGTTTCCAAGACAAAAGAAAACTAAAGAATACATCTCCACCAAACCAGCATTGCAAGAAATGTTAAAGGGACTGCTATTAGAAGACACAAAAAGAGAGAGAGAGAGAAACACAGGTACAAAGAGAAAAAATCACAATGAATAAGTACCTATCAATAACCTTAAATGTAATTGAATTAAATGCTCCAATCAAAATACTTAGGGTAACTGAATGAATAAGAAAACATAACCCATATACATATATGCTGTCTACAAGAGACCCATCTCAGAACAAGAAATCTACACAAACTGAAAATAAAGGGATGGTAAAAATATTTCAAGCAAATGGACATGAAGAAAAAGCTGGGATAGCAGCACTCATATTAGACAAAATATAGTTCACAACAAAGACCATCAAAAGAGACAAAGAAGGACATTTCATAATACTTAATGGAACAATCCAGCAAGAAGAAATAACCCTTGTAAACATACATGCACCAAACATAGGAGCACCCAATTGTATAAGAAAAATCTTGGAGGACAAGAAGAAGAATGTAGACAACAACACTCATAGTAGAGGATTTTGACACCACATTGCCAATAATGGACAGATCTCCCAAGCAAAGAAATGTAGGGGCTCCTGCACGCAGTAGATCCCCTGGTGCCTAGGATAAAATAAAACTGTCCCGAACAGTTCATGTGTAAGGGGAAGAAGAACTGGCCAGTGGCTCAAAGCCAAAGACCTAGTTCTTTGTTCCCAAAGATCTTTTATTCAAAGGGGTAAACTTGAAGGCATGTAGCATGTCAGTCAATGATAATCAATGCTAATTACAGGGAAACAGGAAAAACAACTGAAGGGGCAGAGAGATCTCACTCAGATCAGGAAAAGGGAACCCTAGTAGGAATGCAGACTGGTGCAGCCACTGCCGAAGATAGTATGGGATTTCCTCAAAAAAACTAAGAATAGATTCTTAGTTTAAGAATAGATTTAAACACTTGGATAGACTTGGAAGGTGCCATTGAGCAGAGCGGCACTCATTAACCAAAAGAAAAGAACTTTTGAATGAAAACAAAATCACAAATGGCAAGACTTTGAAAAATCTACTTGTTATCTTTTCCACTCCAGTGATTTTAGACTTCCCTACCAAATTGAAACCCCATTTTCTAAACAATAATATATTACATTTTTGACATCACAAAAGAATGCTTTTTTTTTTTTTTAAGATTTTATTTCATTATTTTTAGAAAGAGGGGAAGGGAGAGAAGCAGAAAGGGAGAGAGACATCAATGTGCGGTTGTGTTTCACCTGCCTCCAGCCACAGACCTGACTGGAGACCTGGTTTGCAACCTGGTTATGTGCCCTGGCTGGGAAATCGAACCTGTGACCTTTGGGTTCTCAGGCTGGCGCCTTATCCACTGTGCTACCAGCCAGGAAGAATGCTTTTAAGGCATAAAAATGCATTTCCCTTATGTAATCAAAACAAAAACTCTATAAATTATCATGCAATGAACAATCAATTCCTCTATTGAATGCATTTAAATGATATGTGCTGCTTGAGCTCTTAGTCATTTGTGTTAACTATCTAGTGAAAGCTTTTTGAATGTAGTTTAACCCATATTAAATGCCCTAGTGGTGGCCCTCAAAAAAAAAAAAAAAAAAAAAAAAAGTAAAAAAGTGATTCCATGGCTAGGATTATACCCAAAGAATCCTGAAACACCAATTCAGAAGAACCTATGCAACCCTATGTTCATAGCAGGGCTATTTACAATAGCTAAGTGCTGGAAACAACCTAAGTACCCTTCAGTGCATGAATGGATCAAAAAACTTTGGTACATTTACACAATGGAGTTCTATGCAGCAGAAAGAAAGATAAAAGGAACTCCCACCATTTGTGATAGCATGGATGGAACTCGATAGTATCATGCTTAGTGAAATAAGCCAGGCAGCAAAAATTAAATACCACGTGGACATGGAAAGCATGTGGGATTGACTGTTGGGGGATGCAAGGAGGTTGGGAAAGGTATAATTTTGTATTTTAATTGTATCTGCATTACTGCAAATTAAGTTTTCTTAGGTTGTAATTATTTTATAAAATAGGGAAGTCATGTTACTTGCAAAAACTTAGAAAAATTTAATGCAGTTAAGAAAAAAGAAAATGTGGGTGTATGTTACATAGAATGCATGCTGTCTTTCTTATTCACTCTTATGAAATATGTGCTTGTTAGTACATGTATAATATATAGATTTTTTTTTAGCAATTTATGTTTTAAATAGCAACCAATTGGTAGTGGGTTTGTTGAGAAATTAGTTAGTCTTTAGATTAGAAAAATGCTGAGATTGAAGACCAATTTGGGATGGAAGTTGCAAACTACTAAATTTTATGAGTCATGTACATAGGCAATATATATTCTCATGTTAGCATGTAAATTGGATTCTTTTCAAGTAGATAGTGGAAATATACATTTCTAATTATGAAGGCCTCCACCTCAACAGACTCTTAAATAGTTCAATGGTTAGTCAACCACATAGGAAGTCAACCACAGGTTAAAAAAATAGCTAGAATACTATTCCAAAAATTATTTAAATCATAGGGTATTTTTTTTACCTCAACTTAGTAGATATTATAATTTCTACTCTGTGGGGACCAGCTGAGCACTGCAAGTATCATTATTTCTGAAGTCTTCAACTTGTAAAACACATGTAGAGGGAAAAAAAGGATATTGAAAGAAGTAAGGCCTGTGCATGGCCAAAACAAAACAAACAAACAATCAAAAAACATTAATCAATCTACTATTTAAGATGGAAAACTCCAAAAAGAATCAATTGTAATTCCAGTAGCTTAAAATAAAGTTGAGTTATATTATGGGAGTGTGTAGGATCTGACTCAGAAACCAAATTCATTTTTTTTTAATATAGGTTTGGCACTGTCTCTAGGACAGTTTTCACAAAAGAGAGTTCTGCAATACACTATTTCTGTGATGTATTTCACAAAAATAGCATTTCAGAGTGAAATAAGTTTTAAAGAAGAAAAATGCTTGATTTACTACAATATAACAAAATATAAATATCAAGTAAACGGTGTTTAGTTAATATCATTTAACATGCGATAATCATACAAGCTATTGGCATATTTTAAATGTTTTGTATTAACTGTTCAAAATCCAGTATGTACTTTAAGTATTTGTAAAAATATGAATGTGTGTAAATGTATTTGTGTATGTGTTAGGTAATATTGCAATTGATATTACTTTAAAAAGTAATTTTTAAGCAAATGAATTGATGTAAGCATTTTGAAATAATGAAAAGAAAACTTTGTATTAATATGATTTGAGAGGCTGGAAATTTGAAGGCAGTAATCAAATGGTGAATTTTCTGGGTGTGAAAGAAAAAAAAAGCACACCTTCATGGTTACAGAATAAACAGGAGGATGTTCAGAAGAATAAAGGAAATGAAAAAGCCAAGGAAGCAAAATACACTTTCTTTTCAAATGCATATGAAACACTATCAAAGATAGACCACAAGGTAGGACACAAAACAAGCCTCCACAACTTAAAAAAAAAAAATTATATCAAGCATCTTTTCATCCCAATCACTTGAGGCTAGAAACCAAACTCAAGGGAAAAAACCCCAAAGCATTCAAATTCATGGAAGCTGAATAACATGCTATTGAATAATAACTGGGTTAACACTGAGATCAAGGAAGAAATCAAAAAGTTTCTGGAAACAAATGAGCACAGAAAAACCCAAAACCTTTGGGACACAGCAAAGGCAGTCCTGAAAGGTAAATTTACAGCAATACAGACCAACCTAAAAAGATTTGAAAAACCTCATATAAACAACCTAACCCTATCCCTACAAGAACTAGAGGAACAACAAACAAAACCCAAAACAAGTAAAAGAAGGGAAATAATCAAGATCAGAGCAGAATTAAATGATGTAGAGACAAAAAAAAAAAAAAAAAGTCAAAGAATCAATAAATCCAGGAACTGGTTCTTGAAAAGATAAACAAAACTGGTAATACTTTAACCAGACTCATGAAGAAAATCAGAGAGAGTACCCAAATAAATAAAATTAGAAACAACAAAGGAGAAATCACAATTGGTACCACAGAAATACAAACAGTTGTAAAAAATTACTATGAACAGCTATATGACAAAAAATTTGACAACCTGAGTAAAAAGCACAAATTTCTGGAAACATACAATCTTCCAAAACTGAATCAAGAAGAAACAGAAAGGCTTAATAGACCAATAACAACTAGTGAAGTTGAAGCAGCAATCAAAAAACCCCCAGCACACAAAAGCCCCAGACCAGATGGTTACACAGGCGAATTTTACCAAACATTTAGTATCCTATCCTTCTCAACCTGTTCCAAAAAATCCAAGAAGAGGGAAGACTCCCAAACTCTTTTGATGAGGATGGTATTATACTAATCCCAAAACCTGGTCAAGATATAATGAAGAAAGAAAACTACAGGCCAGTATCACTGATGAACATAGATGCCAAAATCCTCAACAAAATATTGGCAAACAGGATCCAGCAATACATTACAAAGATCATACATCATGGTCAAGTGGGATTCACCCCAGGGATGCAAGGATGATACAATATTCACAAATCAATAAACATAATACACCCCTTCAACAAAATGAAAGATAAAAACCATATGATCATACAAATAGATGCCAAAAGAGCATTTGACAAAGTACAGCACCCTTTTATGATAAAGACACTCAGCAAGATGAGAATAGAAGGAATATACCTCAACATAATAAAGGCCGTATATGAGAAACCTGCAGCCAATATCATACTCAATGGACAAAAACTGAAAGCCTTTCCCCTTAAGATCAAGAACAAAGCAAAGCTGTCCACTCTCTCCACTTCTTTCCAACATAGTTTTGGAAGTTCTAGTCACAACAATCAGAAAAGGAAAAGAAAACAAGGGCATCCAAATGGAAAGGGAGGAAGTAAAACTATCATTATTTGCATATGACATGATAATGTACATAGAAGACACTATTGACTCCACCAAAAAATTACTCAAATTAATAGGTGAATTTGGCAAAATAGCTGGATACTGAGACAGTAACCAGAAATTGAAGGCATTTTTATATACCAACAATGAAACATCAGAGAAAGAAACTAGAAAATAAAGCCCATTTACTATATCAGCAAGGAAAGTAAAGTACCTAGAAATAAACTTAATCTAGGAGGTAAAAGACCTATACTTAGAAAACTACAGAACATTGAAGAAAGAAATTAAGGAAGATACAAATAAATGGAAGCATATATCATGTTCATGGATGGGAATAATGAACATCATAAAAATGTCCATACTATCCAAAGCCATCTATAGATTCAATGCAATCCCTATTAAAATACCAAAGTCACATTTCACAGGCCTAGAACCAATTTTTAAAACTTTATATGGAACCAAAAATGACCTGGAATAGCTACAGCAATCTTGAGAAGAAAAAAAAAAGAAAAGAAAGAAAGAAATTACAATACCAGATATCAAACTATATTACAAAGTCATAGTAATCCAAACAGTTTGGTACTGGTACAAGAACAGACATACAGATCAATGGAACAGAATAAAGAGCCCAGAAAATAAATCCAGGACTCTCTGGGTAACTAATATTTGGCAAAAGGGTAAGGAACATAAAATGGAGTGAAAAAAGCCTCTTCAGCAAGTTGTATTGGGAGAATTGGACAGGAACATGCAAAAACATGAAACTAGACCACAAATTTACACCATACACCAGAATAAACTCAAGATGGATTAAAGACTTGAACATTAGCCATGCTGCTATAAAATTCCTAGAGGAAAACATAGGCAGAAAAATGGCAAATATCCCTCATAGCAGTATGTTCACTGATATCTCTCCCAGGGCAAGGGAAATAAAGGAACAAATAAACAAATGGGACTACATCAAACTGAAAAACTTCTGCTTGAAGAAAATATCAGCAAAATTAAAAGGGAGCCAACCAAATGGGAAAGCATGTTTGCCAATGACACCTCAGATGAGAATTTAATCTCCAAAATATATTAAGAACTTATATGACTCAACACAAGGGAGACATACAGCCTAATTAAAAAATGGGCAAAGGACATGATCAGACACTTCTTTGAGGAGGATATACAAAGGGTCCTTAGGCATATGAAAGAATACTCAACATCACTAGCCATCAGAGAGATGCAAATTCAAACCACAATGAGATACCATCTTATACCTGTCAGAATGGCCATCATCAACAAATCAACAAACAAATAACAAGTGCTAGTGAAGATGTGGAGAAAATGGAATTCTGGTGCACTGCTTGTGGGAATGCAGACTGGTGCATCAACTATGGAAAATAGTATGGAATTTTCTAAAAAAAACTAACAATAGAACTGCCATATGACCCAATAATTCCACTGCTAGGATTATACCCAAGAATCCTGAAACACTAATTCAGAAAAACCTATGTACCCCTATGTTCATAGCAGCACTATTTACAATAGCCAAGTGCTGGAAACAGCCTAAATGCCAATCAGTGGATGAATGGATCAAAAAGCATTGGTAACTTTACACAATGGAGTACTATGCAGCAGTGAGAAAGAAGGAACTCCTATTATTTGTGATAGCATGGATGGAAATGGAGAGTATCATGCTTAGTGAAATAATCCAGGTAGCAAAAGAAAAATACCATGTGATCTTACTTAATACAGGAGACTAATATATGAGCAGAACAAAACCAGAGACATGGGGCGGGGGTGGGGAAGAAGTAGCAGAGTGACAGTGACTGGGTGGGGGAGAGGAGAGGGGAGTGGCTTAATGGTGGAGCTAATATAAAAGACCCATGGACCTGGACAATGAGGTGGGGATTGACTGTGGGAAAGGGGATGGGTGGTGGGGAAGGGGAGAGCAATGGTGGGGGTCTGGAATGAAACAATTGTATTACAACAATAAAAAAAGTAATGAAAGAAAAAACTTTGGTACATTTACACAATAGAATACTATAGTACACAATAGAAAGAGAGAAGAAATTTCTACCTTTTGTGACAACATGGATGGAACTGAAGAATATTATGCTTAGTGAACTAAGCCAGTTAGTGAAAGATGAATATCATATGATCTCATCCCATACAGGAAACTAATGAATGAACCAAACAAACAAAACAGAACCAGAGACATGGAAACAAGAAACAGGCTTTCAGTTGCAGAGGGAAGGGGGAAAGACGGGGAGAGAGATGCAAAAAAGGGAAACTGTAGTCAAGGAACTAGCGTGAATGACCCATGAATATGGACAACATGTGGGATTGACTGTGGGAGGGAGAATGGGGAGGGGAGGCAGAAGTGAACAGTGGGGAAAAATGGGATAAATATAATAAAACAATAAAATTAAAGTACAAAGAAAAAGAAAGAAAAGAGACAGAAAAAGCATAATAGGTTCCAATTGCCTGGATAAATACAGATTGTTTCTATTCCTGCAATCTCTAATTTTAATCAAACCTATTATGTGTATATGAATCTATTCTGACCTATATTTTGACCAAATGTTAACAATTCTATCCTGCTTGGTTTGGAGGCTGGCACCGAAAGTGTAGAAAGACTCAGTGGTAGCTTCCTGTACTGCAGTGGTCCTCCCCTCCACCTGTCATGCTGAGAGTCATGTGCCCATTCCACACAGTTATAGAGAGCCAAAAATGGGCCTGCCTCTGGCAAAATTTCACTGTGCTGCACACAGCAAAATGGTTAATGACATTTTCTTCCTTTGAAATTTTATTTCTTTTTTTTTCCTTCCTAGATAATATCATCAAGAGGATATTTAACATTTTGAAGTTTACCTGGGTCCTCTTTCTGGCAACAGTGGATAGTTTCACAGCTTGGCTTAACTCCATTTCAAGGGAGCATATTGATATATCTACAGTTTTAAGAATTGAAAGATGCATGCTGACTAGAGAAATTAAAAAGGTAACACTCTTGGAATAGTTTGTTTTGTCTCTACCCACATTATAAAGATTGTGAAGTTCAATATCCAGAACTCCAAATAGGGAAAGATAAAACTTTCTTTCCAGACCATCTTTACATAACTCCTTTATTTTTCTGTATATTTAAAACTGTTCCATGATCACACACACACACATATACACACACCCACACACGGCTGGAATGGTGTGTGTTCTATCCCCTCGCCTCCTCAGAATTCGCAGGTGCACAGACTCTGCCATGTTTCATAAAGGATTTTGTTGTTTAGCCTGAAAAGTTAGATCTGATATTTCTTATAGGAAAAATTACGATATATTCAGACCAGCAAAATATAGTCATACAAGATTTATAAATATACAGTATTTTAAAATAGTTCATTTCTAGAAAAGTTACTATTATACATACTTATAAAGAGCTACAAAATTATATATAAGAAGGGATTTTAAACATTTTTATTGAAAAATAATTGACATAATATATTAGTTTCAGGTGTGCAGCATAATGATTTGATATTTACATATATTATGAAATGATCACCACTATAAGTCTACTTAATGTTCATTAGCACACATAGTTACAATTTTTTCCTTGTAAAGTTTTAAGCAACTTTTAAATACAGTATCCACAGTTTTTCACTTTGTGATTTATCCTTAGTCAACTAAAAATTAAAAATATTAAATGAAAAATTTCAAAATTTAACAATTCATAAGTTTTAAGTCACATGACCTGCTGAGTAGTGTGATGAGATATCAGGCCATCCTTCACTCCACCTGGGATATGAATTGTCCCTTTATCCAGCGTCTCCACATTCTTTAAGATCCCCACTTGGTAGTACTTAATATCTATCTAGATCCACTGCAGTGGTGTCACAGTGTTTGTGTCCATATTACCTTTACTTCACTCAGTAAAGGCCCCAAGTGCAAGAGCAGTGATGCTGGCAATTTGGATATGCCAAAGCAAAGCTGTAAAGTGCTTCCTTTATGTGAAGACTTTAAACTTATTCATTTAATAATAAAAAAAGTCATACACTGAAGTTGCTAAGATCTATGGTAAGAATTCTTCTATTGGTGAAATTGTGAAAAAAAATCTGTTCTAGTTTGTTGAGATATGTATAGAAAGAAAAACCACATTCACATAACTTGCATAACATTATATTGTTATAATTGTTCCAATTAATTATTATTATTAATCTCTTTAGTATGGCTAATTTATAAATTAAATTTTATCATAAGTAGATATGTATAGGAAAAAACATAGTATATATAGTGTTCAGTACTATTCATGGTCTCAGGCATCCACTGGTAGCCTTGAAATGTATCCCCTCTGGCTAAGGAGGGACAACCATATACAATACAGTATAATTAACTTTAGTGATCATGCTATACATTACATTCCCATGACTGACTTAGTTTATAACTGAAAGTTTGTACCTTTTGACCACCTTCGTCCATAGACAAGAGGGATTTCTTGTTTAGCATTACCCAGTAATATTGGGTACGGGTAATTCCATGAATTGACATCAGTCCCTAACTTCACTAGCGTTGTGTTAACTCAAGGTATGCATGATAGCTGAGAGTTGTCAGAATTGAGCAATGCCAGGTGGCTGCAGAGGCAAGTAAGAACTGTGGCAATGTTTCCTTCACTACAGGGCAACGTTCCCACTCGGGAAAGCATCCACATGTACTATCAGAACCACATCATGAACCTTTCCAGAGAGTCTGGACTGGACACAATTGACGATCGTCCTGGTGCTGCTTCAGGTTCACAGACAGCCAACAGGATGGATAGCTTAGATTCACATGACAGTATCTCCAGGTATTTCATGTTCTGAACAATAGATTTGGTTTTAACAAAGGTAAAAGAGATAGACTTCATCAATATGAGGAATGAATGCAAAAAGGTGAAAATTAATCAGAACTTACATGGATCAGGACCATACTCAGTATATATCCATATGCACAGCAAAGCTAAAGTAATATGTTCCATCCCTAGATTGAGCCAGATAAAAGCAGGTATCAAGCCCTGACTGGTGACTCAGTGGATAGCCTTGAACCCAAAGGTCGTTGGTTCAATTTTCAGCCAGGGGAATTGGTTTCCATAACCAGGTTGCAAGCCAGGTCTCCAGCCAGGTTGCTAACTGGAGGCAGGTGAAAGTCAACCAAACATGGATGTTTCTCTCCCTCTCTGCCTCTCTTCCTTCCTCTCTCTCTCTGGAAATAATAAATAAAATCTTAAAAAAAAAAAAAGCAGGTATCAACAAAAACTATTAGAAGAACTTGTATGATTCGTAGGCACAGGATAGTGATTTCCAAGCTGGAGGCAAGTAAGAATGAACCTCTCCAATGACAAAATTACTGTTTTTCTTCATCCCTTTAAAAAATGCTACCCCACAGCCCTGGCTGGTGTGGCTCAGTGGGTTGAGCACCAACCTGAGAACCAAAGTTCGCAAGCTCGATTCCCAGTCAGGGCACATGCCTGGGTTGCAAGCCAGGTCTCCAGCCAGGTCTGGAGGCAGGTGAAAGGCAACCCTACATTGAGGCTTCTCTCAATCTCTCTCTCCCTCCCATCCCCTGTCTCAAAAAATAAATAAATAAAATCTTTAAAATAAATAAATAAATATAAAAATGCTACCCCACAAAGTATCTTCTAAACTAGAAACTTCTACCATCTGTTATCTTTGATATTTTTTTCTTCCAGAATTGTTACTTTATAACTTGTAATAGAGGTCCATCTTCCCTGAGTTGTGTGATCACATGCATTGTCTCTCAACAGGGACACTGCAGTGATCATTCACTGTGGGCCAGCACCAAGTACTGTGTGGGGGTTGCTTCAATCTATCCTAGAAGATGTGCAATGTTATCATCCCCATTTCAGTTACAGAGAGGATAAGTAACTTATTCGAAGTCACACAGCTTGAAAGTGTATGTAAGCAGACTCAGGATCCAAAACCATCAGAAGACAACTTTTCATCCACCATATGGTGTGATGCCTCTCATTGCTTCTTCTGCATTCCAGACCAACTTTGAGAATTGACTTGTCTTTCTTACGGCCCAACCCAGAGAAACCTATACATTCTTTTCACCCCAGCATTCTGCATAGCTGCTATCAACTGTACAGATTTAGCTTTCAAGTTAAAGCAGAAACCCTGTGTTAGGAGGAAAATGACCTGCCAAGGGTAGTTAGCTAGACTGAATGAATTGCATCTTGTTTCCATCTTCATAGGAGAAGAGTTGTATCACTGAAGCCTTTCATGTATTTACTGTTTTATTAAACATGTTAAAATGTGCCTATTTTATATTAGGCCCTGGGCTTGATTATGAGATAGACACAAAGATAAGTCATCTCTAAAAGGTTTGAGCCTGGGAAGAAAAATTCAGTCACAGGGTTATCTGTGGAATTCTGGACTAATTTCTGCTGTATATGGATGGGCTGCATTCTCACTGCTGCTTTAGAAGTTCCTGGATTACTCCCAGTCATACTTCATATGCTGAACAAGGGACCAAGGTCTAGTGAACTATTTGTCCTTCACAAATACTGAATAGGCAACCAGATGAAAGAGGGGAAGAAACCAAGGCTATTTTTATCAATACCGATATACCAAACCCACAATGGAAAACTAGAAGTTGTAATTGCAACCTGAATGGGAGAGGTAGATAAAAAAGTTTACCCTGAGGTGCTGTTTTTAGCTGTTGTCAAACTGCTGTATTTTAGTTTCTCCAGTTGTGCCTATTCTTTATTCTAATAACTTATTTTATGCAGATATAAATTAATTGATATTTTAAATGGTATATATGCTAACACCTCATTTTTGCTTTTAAAAAATATATGTATTCAAACATATATTGATTTGTTTAATTTTTGCACACAATAAAATTTTTCATTGATATGACCCCTTCAGTCCCCTGAAATTAGGTGTTGATTCTTTTTAAGTCCTTTGGGGAATAATAAAAGATGTATATATATATATATATATATTTTTTTTAATTTGGAAATAATCTTTTCTTATTTAAAAGTTCCAAAGGAATAGGTATATTTCATCTATTACATATTTTTGTTAACAGAAGAAACTTAGGACAGAAATTATTAAGAGTTTCAAGGTAAAAATCATTTACTTGCTAATTGAAATGCTGTTTAAGATGCTCTTAATCCCTAGAATAAAATAATTGATTATTAGAACATTATGCATGGTAATAAAACTGAATTTTTCATTCTCTTTCTACCCAAGCACACCCATTTCTCAATAATTAATTTCTGAAACCATTGGTAATATCCAGATGTAAAATAGCAATTGTAAAATCAGAAATTATCTACTTTCTCAGAAAATACATTGGTTTAAATTCCTGTAAAAAACACTAGTGACATCCTAAGAAGCATTTCTAGATATGAAAGGACTGATTACCATTTGAGAGATGTCACCTAGAGATTTCTGTGTTACACTACAAGGTAACAACCATCCATTTAGGTTTGTCCTCTGGGTCTATTTTTATAAAGCTTCACCCTATTTTATTAAGATTCACCAACTCCCTTATACATTTAAAACTGCCCTGGATAGGGCAACAAATCAGTCACACTCCAAATAACCCAACTACATGAAATCTGAAGGTGGGTTAATGGAACAATAGATCTCAATTCAAGAATTAACAAGTTAAATAGGGATTAGAACAATGGTTCTTATGCAGAAAATCTGAACAGTGCTGCAAGAGAGAGTGCACCTAGTCTTTCTACCTGCAAACTTCAAAAAGGCATTGGGGGTTATACCTCTAAAACTATGAAATGAAGTACAGGAGTTCAAAGATCCTGTTTTCCCATCTCATGAATGATGAAACTAGACCTCAAAGAGGGGAACTGACTTACAGAACACCCAGCAGCTAGTTAATGTCCATGTGGAGGAGACTTAAACCCAATGTTTCCAGTTTACCTTGTTGTCATCTCCTCATTTTGTTCAGGACATGGTGACATTTAAAGGAATTATGGCCTTCTCTTAAAAATCGGCTCCTGTGTCCTCATTAGAGACCATTTGGTTATTTACATGCTTACCTTTCTCAATGTCTTGCCCTTTTCTTGTCCATGTAGCTGCAACAGACATTCACAGCAGGATGGCCCCACTGGGTGTGCTTAAGCACCTGGAACCTGTAAAGGTAGTCCATGAGTGAGTTACTCAAAATCCCTGCTCCCCAACCCCGAGAGGCTGTTCTATCCTTAATGGTATCTGTTTCTACCTCATAAGCATTGACTGAGGGCATCCAACTATGAGGTTGGGCATATATATAGGCTTCCTAGTACGGGCACTTGATGAAGATAAGATGATCAGCTTAACAGTGTCAGCTGGGGAATCAGTCATTTTATATCGCAAAGGCCACACTCCTGGGTTAGCCAAATCATTAGTATTCAGATTGGAAGTTCCATATTCCAGTAGCCACCCTCATAGGCTCTTTGGAGTTAAGCTATATGTCTGAACTGAAATTATGTCTGTCATAACTCTATGTGCTTCTTCTCCTTCAGTAGCATCACCCAGTCCTGATTCTACTATCATTCTCTGCTCAACTATTGCTTCATTGGGGAACAGGAGCTGAGGATTTTAGCCAATGGGTTCTCATCCTAAATGATATCCATCAAGACCTAAAACATGATCTAGAAGATAAAATTTATTAGGCAAAATGAAAAGTTAACAGACAAAATGACTCTGCCATTGCTAGACTTCCTTTGTTGTTTTCTTTGTACCATTTTATTTCTCTCTCTCTCTCTTTATTTATTTATTTATTTTTTATGTTGGTTTATATCCAATTGCATATGAAACCAGCATCTCTTCCACATGCAAGGCATCTGATTTGGCTTCACTGAATATCACTAAAAAATTTGGTGGAAAATTCAGTTTGTTGTAGTGATCCCTGAGCTTCCCTCTCTCATTTTGGAGACTGTGTTAAAAAAAAATTGAAATCTTTTATATAAATTATACATGAGCAGATATTTCTGCTTTAACAATTTGGTTACAAAATGCTCTCAACAAACTCAGGGAGCTCCAAATAAAGAATATTTTCCTTAATTTAAAAAAAAAAAAAAACTCAGTTGCAATTATAATGATATGCATTCTCTGTGAGAGAAGCATCAGGACTTAAAATTATTCTATTTCCATGTCCTACCCAGAGAGTGACATATCATAATTTATCATTAGCCATATATTTTGTTAAACCTAGTACTATTGTATTTAATGAGCCCTGCTGGGGTGGTCATCATTGTCAGTGGTGTTAGTGTCATGTGAGGTTTGCTGCATGGCAGTGTATTGGTCAATTGATCCATGTGTAAACTGATTTACCACTGGTGTTTTAACACTGTGTCTCTGTAACTGTTTGCGCTGCTAGCTGCTACACTGAAGCAACCATGCTGTTCTCAAGGCAGTCTACCCTTGATGATTTAGATGGACCAGAAACTGTTCCTAAAACAAGTGAGCGGGCTCGACCTAGGCTCCGTAAAATGTTCAGCTTGGATATGTCCTCCTCATCAGCTGACAGTGGCAGTTTAGCATCAAGGTGCTTAACTTGTGCATGCTTTGTTCTATAATTTTATCATATTTCCCCCCCTTATGTCATTGCAAATATAAGTTGGTGTGATGTATGTTTTCTTTTTCTTTTTATTTTAAGAATTTGCATGAATAACCAAAGCATAACTACCACCCTTCCTGGGACATAACAAGTTGTTCCAGGATAGTAGTATGGTAAAGTAACCACTCTTTAGTTTTTGTCTGTTAGGAGTTTCTTAAAAATCCTTATTATAAACATTGTCCTCCATTTTGTAAGTATTTAACACTTTTCACTTTCAAAGAAATAAGCATGTTTCGTCCTTGATTGAGAGCTCATGTTGGCAGTCCTCACAGGGAAAAATGTGTCAGGAAAGTTAGAAAAACTTTTCTCATGATCTCATCAAAAAATATATGCAGTAAGAAAAAAATCAGCATTTGCCATATATGGTCATTTTTTGATACAGAATAAATCTGTTCACATTTCACATGCACAACTGATTTAAAAGCCAAAATATATTTTACCATTGATTTTTAAAAGAATATTATTATACAGTAGACTATAACTTATTTTGTTTGGGAAGGATTACTTTGGGTGTAAGTTTTCTCATTAAATCCTACCATAAAATAATAATCATTATAAATGAAATTATTTATATAAAACTCAAAAGCTTTTTTTTTTTTTTAGTTGCTTTTGAATGGTCAGCAGGGGCACAGAAGCATCAGCTGCATTGTACTTATCTTGACATCAAAACAACCCAATCCAAAACACATTTTAATTTGGGGAAATCAGAGGGTTCTTAACTTCTGTCTTCTGGCAGCTATATATCTTAATATAGTGCTTCAGTATACTAGATCCTGGTAATAAGGGGGAATGTCTTGGCCATTTGAGATGTCCTCTGGCAGACACATGCTATGCTATTTCACTTTGTTAATTCCTTGTTGCATCCCTTTGGGGACAGACCATATTCAAAACCATAGTGAGCATTCCTGTCATTAGATATAGTGTAAGTTAGAACTGGCATGGGATTAGTTCCAGGGGTCTAAAAATTTCTTGAGATGATTAATCAATTCCATGGCCTCCTAGAAGACTATGTCTAATTTAGGTAAGTTATAGCAAATAGCTGGTTTGGTTTGGCATTCCAAGAGCTTTATACTTGATATACATGGTTAGGGCCAAAGCCCTCAGAATATTAAACATCTGACCAGGTATCAAAAATTCATGTAAATATGGTTTTTCAGCCTTAGGGCTCTGACGAGTCTCATCCATTCATCCATTTAGTCATTGACATGTCTACACTGCTGTCAATGGTAAGAAAAATGGTTACAATCTGTGCATTTGAGAATCTCAGTGTTTATGGACCTTAGCTGCCTACATATACCCTTCAGCTAACAGTGCATATTTCAAAATCAAACAAATTATAATTCTATACCCACAGATTCCACATCTCCTGATAATTTTTGTCCCTCTTCTCTTTGGGGGTGGGATGTGTCTAAAGTAGACAATATTAAAAAGCATGCAAGGAATTTCACCAGTGTGGAAGTTCTGTTTTTATTTCCAACACTTTCTACATATAACTGGCAGGGAAAGTTAGAAGATAAAACATGGAAGAAGAAGAGGATGCAAGAGAAAAGAACAGGATGTCAAAAAGAGGGTGAAAATAAAGGTAGAGAGGTGATAGAAAATGAATGCTAGAAGGGAAATTGACAGAAGGAAATCAGTGGAAGTAGTTGAGAAGAGACGGAGGGTGGAGCAAGCAGCCCCAAGGAGAGATCAACTAGGGAAGAGGAAATGGTGGGTGATTCCATGTGTAGACAAAGAGCTCAGTAGGAGATAGTTAGGAGCTGGAGCTGGTGAAAATTCAAAAGTAATAAGCACCAATAAGAAAAAGCAAAGAACGAAAAAATAGGGAAAAGGAACAAATATGATACAAGTGTGCCATTTTTTCTATAAACCATGCAATTATTTAGCCAATATTTTATTATTCTTATCATCCTCTTTTGGATCTGAGTGGGTCCTTTGCATAGGTTTGAGAGTAGAATATATCTTAGTCAACACCAACAGGCACAAACTGGCAAAACTTTTCATTTCCATATGCAACATCCTTTAAATATGTATATAATGGTAGGTATGCTATGCTATGCTATGTCTTGATTTAGAGATAACACTGGAGCCCATGGCTGATAATCTTGATATGATTTTTAAAACCACCATGCATAGTCGAGTTTAAAGACTTATGAGCCATGTGACTTGCTCTGGTTTTCAACCGAGTGTGTGAACCATCAGCTTTTGGATTTAAGAGGGTGATGTTTGCAGTTTGCAGACCAGATAAGAATATCCCAAAGGAACAAAGCAGGTAGAAGGCAGGGAGGGGAAATATGGTGTTTAATTTTCTCACATGCCTTATGTTTTCACTTGGGAGTACCAAGAAGGTGTCTTGAGAGTTTGAGAAGATTCTCAGGCACTGGATGCTAAGATGACGGTCTGTGCCCATCCCTTTCTCCTGACAGTGAGCCCACACAGTGTACCATGCTGTATTCGCGCCAGGGGACTACAGAAACCATAGAGGAGGTAGAGGCTGAGCAGGACGAGATGGAGGCCAAGCAGGACATGGAGGCCAAACTGTATGAGGAAGTGAGGGTCCAGGACACCGACAATGAAGGCAGTGAGGCTGAGTTGGACACAGGGCCCATTGAGCCAGAGGGGCCTCAGGAGGAGGGGGAGGAAGAAGCAGAGGAAGCTGAAGAGACCGAGGAGTCTGAGGAAGCTGGCCTCACCCCAGATACTGAGTTGCCGCAGTCCTCCACTGAGGAGGGTAACGTGGAGGTCCCACCATCCTACAGCAAGGCGGTCAGCTTTGAGCGCCTGTCCTTTGGCTCGAGAGATGAATCTGCAGGTCCAAGCCACATGGTGGTCAGCCCGGATGACAGCCACTCTGACAGGCTCAAGACCAGCATCTTACCACCCCTGACTCATGAGCTGACAGCCAGCGAGCTGCTGGTAAACAAGTAAGAGCTTATGGGCAGATCGAAGGGGCATATAGTGGGTTGCACATGTAGGAGTCAGTGCTTCCACATGCATGCCGTGGTTGTGTGTAGAGAAACTCATGTGTTAAAAATGCCCACATATTTAAGCAAACATTACTCCTCCTACTGCAAATACAAACCAAACTTCAGGATTTGTCACTGAATGGTAAAGCTAGCAAGATTTGCCATTGCTTTCTATAATGTAACATTGATTTTTTTTCTCATAAATGATTTGGGGACAAAGGAAAGGGGAAAGGAAAAGAAGGAGCATGCAAAATGGAAATCCATAATTTGGAGAAATTAAGGGAAATTTATTGTCATGTTTTTTTTCTAACAGGATGTTCCATGATGATGAGCTTGAAGAGTCAGAGAAATTCTATGTTGGCCAGCCCCGGTTCTTGCTGTTGTTCTATGCCATGTATAACACCCTGGTTGCCCGCTCAGAAATGGTGTGCTATTTTGTGATCATCCTCAACCACATGGTCTCTGCCTCAGTGATCACCCTTGTGCTCCCCATTCTGATCTTCCTCTGGGCTATGCTATCTGTCCCTAGGCCCAGCAGACGGTTCTGGATGATGGCCATTGTCTACACAGAGGTAGGCCTTGTATGGAATCTTCCCATAGGTTGCTTCAATGCACTCTAGGTTGGCTTGCCCTGATTCTCAGTTTCACACAGAACAATCAGTTACATGGGTATTGTTAGATAGACAAATGGCTATTAACTAATAGTTATCTATTGCTGGTAATTTTATGTATTTTCTAACATTTCACACCTCACACAAGTAGGTGCTAAACTCATTCCTATTTAATATTTAAATAACCAGTTTAATGAGGTGAAATAATTGGATCAAAGTAATACAGATGGTGAGGGGTAGGATGGACTCCTGGAACCTGGCTGTCTGTCTAGTGATATTAACCACTGAGATAATAACAGTGCTATGTAGAACCAAGCATAGTGCCTAGAACCTGTGGATGTTCCATGAATGGGTACTGAATTAAGCAATAAAGTAAGCACAAGAAATATAATTTTGATGCAACAAGGATATATCCCATTTTTTAATTTTCAAAAAATATTTTATTTATTATTTTTAGATTGAGGGGAAGGGAGAGAGGCAGACAGGGAGAGAGACAACAATGTATGGTTGCCTTTCACCTGCCTCCAGGTACAGAGCTGGCTGCAGACCTGGCTTGCAACCTGGTTATGTGTCCTGTCTGGGAATCAAATGAGAGACTTTTGGGTTCATAGGCCAGTGCTTTACCCACTGTGCCACCAGCCATGGCTCCATTTTTAAACTTAGGCCAGTTTCTGTTCATCAAAACACAAAGTTATATAACAACCCCCTTAAAAATGGGAATGACATGAAGGGAGAATTGGCAGCTTATTCCCCTCACCAGTTAGGGGACAAGAGACACTGCTCCATTGTACCTGTTTTTCTATCTTACCCTATTAAATATATGGAAGATGAGAAATTCTCATGACTGTCCTAAAATTGAAAATAAAAGGGCCCTGACTGGTATGTCTCATTTGGTTGGACTGTCATCCCATAGAAGGAATGGCTGTGGGTTCAATTCCCAGTCAGAGCAATTACCCAGGTTATGGGTTTGATCTCCAGTTGTGGCACATATAAGAAGGCAACCAATTGACATTTCTCTCTCATATCAATGTGCTCACCTCCCCCCACCCACTAAGAAAATGAAAAAATCTCCTTAGGTGAGGATAAAAAAGAAGAAAAGAAAGAGGGAGGAGTTCTATGTAAAAGGTTAATTTTCTTAACTGAAGGAAAAGTTTTTATTAACAATGGTACTTAATTCTTAAAAACAATTACTTCTTAATGAATAGTACTCAGGATGTATATATCATTAGAGTCTAGAATTTTTGCAGGTTTATAAGTAATTCAGCAGTGAAATTAAAAGTTATATATAAACGCTGGCTGGTGGCACAGTGGATAAGGCTCCAGCCTGTGAATCCAAAGGTCACTAGTTTGAATTCTCAACCAGGGCACATAACCAGATTGCAAGCCAGGTCTCCAGCCAGGTCTCTAGCCAGGTCCGTAGCTGGAGGCAGGTGGAAGGCAACCATACATTGATGCTTCTCTCTCCCTCTCTGCCTCTCTCCCTTCCCCTCTCTAAAAATAATAACTAAAATCTTTAAAACTAAATAAATATATAAATAAATAAGAAATAAAGCCAAATTCATATCTATTATTTTAATTACCCTTTCTATCACAATCTTTCCAAAAGAGTTGTTCCTAAACATTACTTTCATTAAATCACTTTGTGATCCAGGACATAAATGACTCTCTACTTAGAGAATGAGTACATCCTATAATACCTATGTGGGAGGAAGTTTCTCACCTAGGAGTCAAGTAAGAGCAGTTACTGAGAATGTGGAAAAGCAAACAAGAGCCACTTATACACAGCTTTTACCTTTAAAAAATAAAATCTTAGCCAACACTTGTTGTTTGTTGATTTGTTGATGTTTGCCATTCTGACAGGTGTGAGGTGGTATCTTATTGTGGTTTTAATTTGCATCTCTCTGATGACTAGTGATGTTGAGCATTCTTTCATATACCTCTGGGCCCTTTGTATATCTTCCTCAGTAAGTTGTCTGTTCAGGTCCTTTGCCCATTTTTTAATTGGGCTGTCTGTCTCCCTGGTGTTGAGTCACATTAGTTCTTTATATATTTTGGAGATCAGACCCTTGTCTGAGGTATCATTGGCAATTATGTTTTCCCATACAGTTGGTTCCCTTTGAATTTTGCTGATATTTTCTTTAGCTGAACAGAAACTTTTCAATTTG
>PVIW01005563.1:0-37464 GCA_004026585.1 Noctilio leporinus | reverse complement strand
CAGTCCCATTTGTTGATTCGTTCTTTGATTTCTTTTGCCCTTGGTGAAGTATCAGTAAACATATTTGTGCATAGGATATCCAAAAGTTTACTGCCTATATTTTTCTCCAGGACCTTTATGGTGGTACTGCTTATGTTTAAATCCTTTATCCATCTTGAGTTTTAATGTGTTGATGAGAATGCGGGCAAAGGGAACCCTCGTACACTGTTGGTGGGAATGTAGGCTGGTGCAGCCACTGTGGAAAACAGTATGGGGTTTCCTTAAAAAACTGAAAATGGAACTGCCTTTTGATCCAGCGATCCCACTACTTGGGCTATACCCAAATAACCCTGAAACACCAATTCATAAAAACCTATGTACACCTATGTACATAGTGGCACTATTTACAATAGCCAAGTGGTGGAAACAGCCTAAGTGCCCATCAGTGGATGATTGGATCAAAAAACTTTGGTACATTTACACAATGGAATTCTATATAGCAGAAAGAAAGAAGGAACTTGTACCCTTTGCAACAACATGGATGGAACTGGAGAGTATTATGCTTCGTGAAATAAGCCAGTCAGTGAAGGACAAATATCATATGATCTCACCCATTACAGGACAATAATGAGCAAAACTAACAACAAGCAAAACAGAACCAAATATCTGAATACAGTGAATAGGCCTTCAGTGGTCAGGGGGAAAGGGGTTAGGGGGAGGGCAGAGGCAGAGGCAAGGAAGGGGAGCATCTTAGACAAGAACCTAGTATAAAGGAACCATGAACATGGACAACAGGTGGGATTGAGTTTAGGGGGGAATGGGTGAGTGGGGAGGGGGACAGAGGGGAGCAAAAAGGGGATGGATGTAATACAACAACAATAAAAATAAAATAAAATAAAATCTTGGTTAAGTTAAATTTGGATACTCCATTTTGAGGAGTGAAGAAGTGTGAAATTAAGTTAATGTAAAGTCACTGCACAATGTGGACTATATACCAAAACCTGAACACTCTGCTCAACAGGAAAATGCAATGATAAGTTTTTTAAAAAGAAATAAAAAGCTATGTTTCTCAATAGCTCCCAGACTGATGTGGCAAACAGAAATGATGGAAACAAGAATTGTCCTACAATTGATACAAAACTGCATTAGAGACAGTACTGAGTTAGATGGGTGCCCAATGCAGCCTAGTGAGGTGGAGAGAAGTTAGATGCCACAGAGACTTTTCAGTTGAAGGGAACTTAGAGCTGAGTCTTAAAAGATGAGTGTAAAGTCACCAAAAGATGAAAAGCAAAGGGAGTGCCAGTCACTGGGAGTAACCCATGCTAAAAAACAAAGGCATGACAACCTGGCAAGTGCCAAAAATGACAGCTGGCTTATGATGGCTAGAAGGCAGGCTTGAGTGGGAAGCACAGCAGAAGGAGCTTGGGAATGTCAACAGAGTTCATGCTCAGGACTTTATCCCTTTGTAATGAAAGACTGAAAGAGGGGCATTACAAGTTTTTTGTAATTTTTTTTTTGCAAGTTTTTGTACAGAATGAAAGTGGAGGCATAGAGACCAGCTAGGAGACTATTTATTTTAACTGTATGAATGAGAAATAATGTGGTCTGCATGTAGTGGCAAAAAAGTTGAAGATGAGTGGGTAAATGAGGTTTTAGTAATCGACTAAAACTAGTGGGGGTGTGAGGGAGAATGCAAGACTCCAGGATGACCTCCAGGTTTCTTTTGAATTTGGTACATAGAGATGTCACTCATTAAGAAACACAAGACTATTCTTAACAAAGCTTGACTAATAAGACGAGAGAGAGGAGATCATCTAGAGGAAGGCTCTTGGTCAAGAGAGGACTTTTAAAACTTTTTATTAATCAATTTTGTATATTGCAATGAACTCCTGATGATATAGACATTAAAGGTATGCTTAAATGAAAACCATCAATTTTCTCATTTGTCCCTTTCTCTCAACATACCAATTCTCTACATTTATACATTCATACAAGCACAACTGGCCAGTTTGTTTCATTTACTTTTATTTCTTTTTTAGAAGAAATTCCAGTGAGCAATAAGGTAGTGAGAAGAGATTGGAGTAAAATGAAAATTGTATATAACAAAACTGCAAGTTCATAAAAATTACAAATTAAAGCAATACATAAAATATAAATACATAAACAATCTTCTGTTCTTGTGTGTTCTAATTACCATATTTTAGAAGCTAGAAAATTATATATGTATCAATTAAATCAATATAAATTGGTCTACTTCTTAAAAATAGAGAAAATTATTGAATCAGTATCATGAGTAACCTGACTGGCCCTAATATATTTACAATCAAAAGCACTCATTAAGCATAAGATTTAGTCCCTACTCTGAAGTCAATGGTCTATAAGAATGATAATGTGATTATTCCAGTGTGCACATTCCTATCATCAAAACTATGAAATAGATTTTTCTTAGTTCTTTATATTGTTGTTTCTCCTTTATGTATACTATTCTTACAATGTGGTTTTTTCCATTTCTATCATTTGTGTGTAGGTAACCATTGTGGTCAAGTATTTCTTCCAATTTGGGTTTTTTCCCTGGAATAAGCATGTGGAATTAAACAAGGATAAACCTTACCACCCACCTAATATTATAGGTGTTGAGAAGAAAGAAGGTTATGTTCTTTATGATCTTATTCAGCTCCTGGCTCTTTTCTTCCATCGGTCAATTTTGAAGGTACTGCATGCTCACAGTTAACCAGCACCTATTGATAACTTCTGTCCCTGTAATATTCCTAGAGAATGTGAATGGTAGGACTAGTGACAGTTCTGAGGGGCCAGTGACTGGTGTATACTTCTATACTTTTCTAAACAAACATTTATATTTATTTAGTGGACATTTTCTCCAATAGTTTGTGCTCAATAATGGAACTTGTAATAAATCTGGGAGCATAGTTCCCTATATTTTTTAATTCCTGATATGCTTAATTCTACTAGTTTAAACCAGAACATCAGAGAGCTACAATTTGTGGTGGATCATATTGCTTTGCATCTCTATCCCAATCTCTGCCTACCTTCTTCTAGTAGCATTATTTTTATTGGGTAGTTTCTTGTCATGAAGCTAATGGCTTTAGTGAAGCCTGTGCTGTGTTTTGCTTCCGTAAGCTTAAGGTATCACACTGCTCTGGAAGACCTGTCCACAGAATAAAATGTCTCAGGTCATTAACTCTCATCATCCTCCTAAGCAACTATGTGGGTGTTTTCTTCTTGTATACTATGAACTATAAGTTAAGCTTGTAACTATATAAAATGTGCCACTTAATGATAAATGTTAAAAATTATTGCACAGCATACATTTTATGTGTTGATGTTACATCCTTACTTTTTTCCTCTTTGTCTCCTTTTATAAAATAGTTAAATTTATTTTATCAAGTATCTTTATTAGTTTCTTTTTAGAACAAGCTTGACCTAAGTTAATACATATACATTTATATACAAACATGCACACATACATATGTAAGTGTTCAATTTCTGTCCTGCTCAGTGGGCTACTTCAAATTGGGTTCATCTGTGTATACCTTTGGTCAAGATCTTTATTGTCTTCTGTCACCTAGCAAAGTGCCTAAGTCCCTAATCTTTCATTTTTTGGTAGCTTTACTTGGGTCATTGGGCTGTGATAGGTTTGCAAAGGTATTTTATTCAAGGAAAACAGGTAGAAAAATTGAATTTATCTAAAAGCTCTACTTTTTCTGAACTATTCCACTTTATGTTAATTTCATAAGTTAATCAAGTTTACTAATTCTTGTTGTTATTATATTAATGTATTAACCTTATATTTTTATTCTAGAAATTCATTAAAATTTCACCACTTAGAGCCATTATAATGGTATAATTTTGGCCACATTTAAATTATATTGCAGCTTTCATATATTTTTCATGTCTATAGAATGCTGTAATAGAAATCAAACAATGAAAACTATATAGAAAGTAGGAAAAGAATCTAAATATGTTAAAATATTGGTAAAAGACAAAACAACTTTTACAATGATTTAAAGAAATCAGTGTAAACTGAAAAACCCCATTCTTTGTTTATAAGAACACATTCATTTGATATATTTAAAAATAGTATATCCTTAAATAAATATTTAAGAATAATCTGTAAATTAGGTAACTTTGTTTTTTGATGAAGTTATTCATTCTCTGAGGTGTTTTTTGACCAACTGACTTTTGGCCAGTTGATTTGGAGCTCTTATCTCCTAAAGGATGTGTCTGAGAGAAAAACTGGTCAAGGTCTTGGAGAATAAATTAAAAGCCTGGCAGTCTGGGTACCTAGGAGGCAATGAGCTGACTGAGGAGTTTTGTCCAATAGCAACAAGGTCACCATAGGGCAATTTGCTATCCAGGTTGCATCTTGCTCCAGCAAGTCTGTTGTTTCCTCATTCTCCTTTTTGGCTGTCATTTTTCCCTTCTTTATCAGACCCTTTTACCCCATTTTCTTGAAGCAAAACCAAGGCTCTACTGAATGCATCACAATCTCTGTATCACATGTCAACCGAGACTTTTTAGTATTTGCAGCTGCTTCTGAGTCAGCCATGGATGAGTCAAGGATTTACATCTTATTATATAGGCCTGGGGAGGAACAGCATCATTATTCAAATATAGATATTTGGTAAACATGGAGCATTGGGCTAAATTTACCCACTGATATTTCAAGTTCATACTTGGAGTACTAGTTGTAAGCATAAAAAGATGTGTTCTTGGAAGCACTTTTGCTCAAGGAACAAGTCATGTGATTATAATTTCACCTTTTCTGTATCTATCAAACATTTCCTGTCTCCATCAAGTTAATTAACTAAACTCTTATCATCTATACCTACCTATCTCTGCTTTACTGGGACCATCATAAAATTATAGATAATAAACTTCCATAGAATCCCTTCCTTGCCTTGGTTGTCTAACCTTTTGTTTAATTTCAGCTTTATCAAGGTATAATTGACAAATAAAATTATAAAATATTTAAACTATGCAGTGTGGTGATTAGATAAATGTATACATTCTGAAAGGATTCCCTCATCTAGTTAACACATTCACCACCTCACATACTGATTTTTTTAACCAGAAAATTTAAATTCCACTATCTTCACAAATTTCTGTTACATTGCAACAGATAATAATAGTGTTATCAATTATACTCTCTCTGTTTTACCTTTGATTTTCTAATCTTGGGGGATAGTTTGTTGGATAAGATATTGTAGGGCAGAATAGGGACTCTCTCACCTGAAATGGCAATCTGAATTATCCCTTTCCATGCTTTCTCAGTGCCATGGCTTATGGGATGAAGATGATATGACTGAAAGTGGCATGGACAAGGAAGACTCAGATGATGAAATGTCCCTCAGTCATGGCAGAATGCCCTCCTCTGATTCTCTGAAATCCATCAACCTGGCCGCATCCACAGAATCAGTGCATGTATCCTTTCCTGAGCAGCCAGCAGCCATCCGGAGGAAGCGCTCTGGCAGCTGCTCCCAGATATCCTACAGATCCACCAGCTTTTCTTCAAATAGGTCCCAAAGAGGTATCCCTGGGCTGGAAACACCCCCTGAAATATCTCCTTTCTCTGGTGCCTGTGTGTGACATATACCAAGGAGACATATACTGTGATGTGAAAAGGAAGTGCTTTGAATCAACTTCAAATCCTGGTTCAGCTCTGTGTATCACCTGGGGGAGTCACATCATTGCTCCAAGGGTCTATTCCTTCTGAAACTTACTAAACACTTGTATACCATCACACCTCCCATAATGACTTTTTGGTCAACGCATATACAACAGTGGTATACCATACAGCCTAGGTGTGTAGTAGACTGTACCACCTAGATTTGTGTACACTTTATGTGGTTCACACAACCATGAAATTGTCTACTAACACACTTCTCAGGACGTATCTCCAATTAATTTATCATTAGTTGGTATATGACTATATTCATCTTCAGAATCTACTTGTCAGACAGATGCTAGAAGGGCATCTATATTAATTTTACAGTTAGAGAAATTGAGACATGAGAAAAAGGATGAGTCATAGACCCAATCTGAAAAACCTGCAACCTAGGACCCTATTTAGCACTCTGTGCTAAATGCTGTTCTTTCCATGCATTTCTTTCTGGGACAAAAATCACATAGCTATCCAGAAAAGAGTCAGCAATGGGTATAAAAACCCACAGATATGTTTTACTACAGAAGCAGAGTTGACACAGAAGATTCCAAATTTTCGGTGACTATTCTTACAAGCATGTATATTCTTCCCTTTGAATCAGTTTCCCTCTGCCATGTAGGCCCAAGGGGCTTCTGTGATATCTGTTTCAATAAGCCCATACCTCACATAGCATCTTGTTTTCTTTGTATTCTAGGTAGCACAAGCACCCGAAACAGTAGTCAAAAGGGGAGCAGTGTTTTGAGCATCAAGCAAAAAAACAAAAAGGAACTTTATATGGAAAAACTTCAAGAACATTTCATCAAAGCAAAAGCATTTACCATAAAGAAGTGAGTGCATGCAAACACTTGAGTTATGGGTTTTATTTTAGGGCTGAGGAACTTTTGGAAATAATTAAAAACAAGGAGTTCATATATATCAGAGGTGAAGAATAAAAAAGTGGCCTCTCATTTCACAAATGTCATCTTCTTAAGGCAGAAAAAAATGACACATTATTATATATATTTTTAAAATCACCTCTCCTCCTAACTGGTGTGACTCAGTGGATTGAGCACTGGCCTATGAACTGAGAGCTCACAGGTTCAATTTCCAGTTGGGGCACATGCCTGGGTTGTGGGCCAGGTCCCTGGTTGGGGCTGTGTGAGAGACAACCAATTTATGTCACTCTCTCTCTCCCTTCCCTTTTCTCTGAAAATAAATAAAATCTTTAAAAAATAATTTTAAATAATATTAATTTTTATATTCATTGCATTTATAAATACATATTTTCTATTTGAACAGGATAAGTAATTTCAGAAGCTCATAGTATATAATTCTAAGCATTATCATGGAAACATCTACTGGACAGAGAGGAACTTGATGTCAAAGCTGAAAGGGCCTTAGACATACACTCTCATTTTAGAGGGGAGAAACTGAGGAACATGATAGAGAAATGGTACGCCCATTATCATATAGTTGGTCTTCAGAAAATATGCAGGTTCTTCCCAAGTGTTAGGGATATGGACTTAGCAGCAGTTGTGGGAGCAAAATAGAGCAAAACATGCAGCAGGGCTGGTCCTGAATATGTTCCATAATAAGAAGGGACATCCACACCTGAACATGTCCTTGAATTGACGGCAAAACCCAGAGCACAGTAAAGCTAGGGCAGAGGCTGGACAGACAAGCCAGAACGAGGAGGACATGGTAACAAAAGATACAACAAAGTGAGCTCAAAAGCCCAAGGCCGTACCTGGGAACTATGAGAGGCCCAGGACCCAAAATGGGAAGGGGCAGGGTTGCCTAACAATAACCTGTTGCCTGGTCAGCCCTTCAGATCTGAGCACCCCGTATATTCCCATTTATTTCTCACCACAGTCCTGTGCCTAAGGTCTTATTGTCACCTTCATTTTACAGAAGAGAAAATGGAAACAAGGAGAGCTAAGTAGCATGTTCAAGTTCTCACACATGTGGAGAGTAATTGAATCAGGTGACAAACCAAGCACCTAAATATCAGGGCATTATATCACTCTATTAAATATCAGTCAAGAGAAAAGATTTGTGGCCCCACCAGCAAAAAGGACAAGGAACTTGTATACACTGTGTTAGAGTAGGAGCCACTCCCCTGTAGGCTGAGAGGGAGGTCCAATCTGGTTTGAAAGAAAAATGCAGGACAGGATAATTGTGGTATCTGGTCATTTCTCCACATCTGCCTCCTTTGAAGCAATGGGTGGGGTCTTTGTTTTGCAGGACTCTGCAAATATATGTGCCCATCAGAGAGTTCTTCTACAACCTCATCCACCCAGACTATAGCGCTGTGACCGATGTGTATGTGCTTATGTTCCTGGCTGATACTGTTGACTTCATCATAATTGTCTTTGGCTTTTGGGCCTTTGGGGTAGGTAAAGGCTACCAAACATCCAATGACTAATAGTGATGCTGTCCTGTGAAATGCCACTCAGGCCTGAACCTGTTGTCTCCTTCCCAGAAACACTCAGCAGCAGCAGACATCACCTCTTCACTGTCTGAGGACCAAGTCCCTGGGCCATTTCTGGTGATGGTCCTCATTCAGTTTGGAACCATGGTGGTGGACCGAGCACTGTACCTCAGGAAGACCGTATTGGGAAAGGTCATTTTTCAAGTCATTCTTGTGTTTGGAATTCATTTCTGGATGTTCTTCATCTTGCCTGGTGTTACTGAGAGGTAAGGTCTTTAGAACCTGGAGAGATGGGCCCACTTTAATGTAAATGTATTTCATAAGGTTATGCATCAGCAGAGCAAAATCACCAGGTACAGGCAGAGGAAGGGCAAAGCAGCTCACAGGCAGGAAATGTTAGATGTTTTAATCACTATTAAATTCAGGGTGAATTCAAAGTGTGAACTGATTCCTCAAAAATGTATTGCATGACTATATGTATTACTAAGAATAGGGTTTTCAGAATAAAACCGGTGACAACCTTAAGGATTAGAGCAAGCCTGGGATCATTATGTTGTGATTGTCTCTACACCTTAATACAGTGATTTCAACTGATGTGCTACAAGAATTTTTAAAACATATGCTATAAGACTGTTTAGTCAGGGGCACTTACCTCTTCCCCTCAACTGACAAAAGGTGACAACAGTCAGTATATTAATAGCTGTCCAATGTGAATTTATCAAAATTATAGCTAACATTTTGTCAGATTGGCAAAAAAGGTCTTTTGGTGTGCAGCAGAATTTTGATAGTTTAGGTGTGTTATGAGATGAAAGTTTGAAAATCATTTTCTTATTAGATGCAGAAATTGATTGGGACATGGTCTTAGTATGAGAACTGTCTTATGAGAAATGGATGAGAAAAGTATAGACTGTTTTAGCTGGTAGAAGAAAATCTAGAGGATAGTGGTACTAGATGATATATAGTGTCTGAAACAAAGGGCTTGAGTGAGGGCTAAATGTAACAGCATCTGGAAAGTGGCTGGGATAATCTCAGCACACAGAGAAGGAAGAGTGCAGACCCATGATTGCCTTGACACTATTGCTGCTAGTCAGGATGGTCTGGAGATAAGAGATTTTAAAAGAGTAACCTAACATTTGATAGGGAAAGACCTGGTAAAATCCTAGAAGGCTGCTAATGTCATCTATCCCTCCATCACCTTGAGCCCTAAGCATCTTCTGTGTTGACCTTCTTCAATTCCCCAAGGGCATCATGTCCTTCCAAAGCTCAAAGCCCTTTTGCTCTCTCCCCTTCTCTCCAATCTGAACCCACAGTGCCTCCCTCTTCTTCATTATTCTTTACATCTCAGTCCAGAGGTCACTCTTCTGTCTCCTCTCATCATACCCAAAATAATGCTTGGGACATATTCATTTTTTCATGCATTAAGCACCAAATTTGTCCCAAACAAGGAAGACAGCTATAAATAGGAACTAGCAATTCTCTTAAGTTATGAAAATAAAGAGTCCACAAAAGGGGAACATGGAAGTGTCTATATAATGTAATAGGAATGATATTTTTAATAAACATATCATTAAAATTCTTCATGTGTAACATTAATTTGATCTTATACATCAGAGTCATTTTATAACAAAGCCTTATAAATAACATGTCAATGAGGTTGGCTACTACCATTTTTGGGGGGAGTATAAATAGAAAGTAATGAAAATGAATTTTACCTGTGTGGCTCATAAACTGTCTCAAGTGTAATTCTTAATGAGGAAATCCAAATCTGTTCTAACAAAGCTGGAACTAAATGTGTGATCTTACCTGAATGTTTAGGCTCCCTTAGATTTTAGTATAGAAGTTATTGCTTTGTAATAATAACTGGTAGAATGCAAAATATTTTAATAGTAAAGATGAAACTAAGGTTCTCACTTCAGCAGCACATATACTAAAATTGGAACGAGACAGAGAAGATTAGCATGGCCCCTGCACAAGAATGACATGCAAATTTGTGAAGCGTTCCATATTTTTTCACTTTCAAAAAAAAAGAAAAAATGAAACTAAGTTTGGTTTTTTGAGTCTAAAGCAAAACTAACTAAATAAAGGATTGTTACCTTCTAGTACCGCAGTAAGCTTCCCCTTCCACACTGTATTTTGGGAGAGTAAACTTATCTCATATGACAAAAAAAAATTCAGTTTAAAGCAAGCTGTATGTAAAAATATTATAATTCGCTCATGAATAGGTTGGGAATCTTATCTGTTAGTTTTTAAGATAGAATAAATTCCCTATAAATATTTAATTTTAGCTATCTTTCAACCCAGAGACATAAATCAAATGCAACATCCATTGTAGTTGGATGATGAATGTCAACACTTAAAAGCATCAAATAGGTATTGTCTACCAGTCCTCACAGAAACTCTTATTTTCAGAGGAGAATGATATCTTTAAAAGATTTCTTTTTTAAATGTATTTATATTTTAATTTAATTTTATTGTTGTTGTATTACATTCATCCCATTTCCCCCCAACTGCTCTCCCTCTCCCCACCCTCCCTGTCACCCCTCCCACAGTCAATCCCACATGTTGTCCATTTCTATGCATCATCCATGCTAGCTCCTTGACTAAACTGTTCCCCTTCTTTGCCTCTTTCTCCCCCTCCCCTCTCCCCACTCCTTTCTGTACACTTAAAGTCTGTTCATTGTTTCCATGCCTATGGTTCTGCTTTGCTTATTTGTTTGTTTTGTTCATTAGTCTCCAGTATGGGGTGAGATTATATGGTTATTTGTCTTTCACTGACTGGCTTAATTGAAACAACTAATAACATACAAAGGAACTCTCATAAGGTTATCAAATGATTACTCAACAGAAACACTATAAGCCAGAGGGGATGGCAAAACATATTCCAAGTAATGGAAAACAAAGGCCTACAACCAAGAATACTCTACCCAGCAAGGCTCTCGGTCAAAATGGAAGGTGAAATAAGGAGTTTCCCAGACAAAAGAAGGCTAAAAAGAATACATCTCCACCAAACCAGCATTACAAGAGATATTAAAGGATCTGCTTTAAAAAGATGAAGAAACAGAGATAGACAGAGAAGAACAGAGTTACAAAGGGAAAAAATGTCAGTGAATAAGTATCTGTCAATAATAACCTTAAACGTAAACATATTAAATGCACCAATCAAAAGACACAGGATAGCTGATTGGAAAAGAAAACATGACCCACATACATGCTGTCTACAAGAGGCCTACCTCAGAACAAAAGATCCACACACACTGAAAGTGAAGGGAAGGAAAAATAGATTTCAAGCAAATGGACATGAAAAAAAGTCGGGGGTAACAATACTTATTTCAGACAAAATAGATTTTACAATGAAGGCCATAAAAAGAGACAAAGAAGAACATTTCAAAATACTTAAGGAAACAATCCAGCAAGAAAACATAACCCTTGTAATCATATATGCATCCAACATATGAGTACCCAAATATATAAGGAAAATCTTGGAGGACTTTCAGAGGTTATTGACGGCAACATGCTAATAGTAGGGGATGTTAATATTCCATTATCAACAATGGACAGATCTTCCAAACAAAAATACACCAAGGATATTGTCCCATTGAACAACACTCTAGATGAAATGGACCTAACTGATATATACAGAACCTTCCATGCCAGAGAAACAGCATACACATCCTTTCTAAATGCACATTGAAAATTTTCAAAGATAGACCACATGGTAGGACACAAGACAAGCCTTCACAAATTTAAGAAAATTGAAATCATACCAAGCATCTTCTCAGATCACAATGCCTTGAAACTTTCTAGAAACTAACTTCAAGGAAAAAAAAAACAAAATATTTTAATTCATGGATACCAAATAAGATTAAGTAATCAGTTAGTTAACACTGAGACCAAAGAAGAAGTCCAAAAGTGTCTGGAAACAAATGAAAATGAAGAAACAACAGCTCCAAACCTATGGGACACAGCAAAGGCAGTCCTCAGAGGAAAGTTCATAGCAATACAGGCCCACCTAAAAAGGTTAGAATAGCTCATACAACCTAATCATAAAGCTACTAGAGGAGCAACAAGAACAAAGCCCAGAGCAAGTAGAAGGAAAGAAATCATCAAGTCAGAGTACAACCAAATGAAATAGAAATTGAAAGTATAATTCAAAGGACCAATAAATCCAGGATCTGCTTCTTTGAACAGATAAGCAAAATTGATAAGCCTCTACCCAGACTCATCAAGAGAAAAAAAGAGAGAACCCAAATAAAATCAGAAATGACAGAGGAGAAATCACAATTGATACCACAGAAATACAAACAATCGTAAAAAAGTTACTATGAACAGCTGTATGACAAGAAATTTGACAACCTGGGTTGAACGGACAAATTTCTGGAAATGTATAATCTACCAAAACTCAGTCAAGAAGAAGCAGAAAGCCTAAATAGACCAATAACAACTAGTAAAATTGAAGAAGTAATCAAAAAAACTCCCAGCACATGAGAACCCCAGACCAGATGGTTACACAGATGAATTCTACCAAAGATTTAGGGAAGAACTAACTCCTATCCTCCTCAAACTATTCAAAAAAATCCAAGAAGAGGAAAGATTCCCAAACACTTTCTATGATGATGGTATTATGCTAATCCCAAAACCTGGTCAAGATACAATGAAGAAAGAAAACTACAGGCCAATATCACTGATGAACATAGATGCCAAAATCCTCAACAAAATATTGGCAAACTGGATCTAGCAATACCTTACAAAGATCATACACCATGATCAAGTGGGATTCATTTCAGGGATACAAGGATGGTACAATATTCACAAATCAATAAACATAATATACCACTTGAACAAAATGAAAGATAAAAACCATATGATTATACCAATAGATGCCGAAAGAGCATTTGACAAAGTACAGCACCCTTTTATGATAAGGACTCTCAGCAAGATGGGAATAGAAGAAACATACCTCAATATAATAAAGGCCATATATGAGAAACCTGCAGCCAATAGCATACTCAATGGACAAAAACTGAAAGCCTTTCCCCTTAAGATCAGGAACAAGGCAAAGCTGTCCACTGTCTCCACTTCTATCCAACATAGTTTTGGAAGTTCTAGCCATAGCAATCAGAAAAGAAGAAGAAAACAAAGGCATCCAAATGGAAAGGGAGGAAGTAAAACTGTCATTATTTGCATAAGATATGATAATGTACATAGAAGACACTATTGACTCCACCAAAAAACTACTCAAACTAATAAGTGAATTTGGCAAAATAGCTGAATATGAAGTCAATATCCAGAAATCAAAAACATCAGAGAAAGAAACTAGAAAACAAATCCAATTTATTATAGCAACAAGAAAAATAATGTACCTAGAAATAAATTTAACCAAGTAGATTAAAAAGCATACTCAGAAAACTACAGAACATAGAAGAAAGAAATTAAGGAAGATATAGATAAATGGAAGTATATATCATGTTCATGGCTGGGAAGAATTAACATCATAAAAATGTCCCTACTACCCAAAACCATCTATAGATTCAATGCAATCCCTATTAAAATACCACATCATATTTCACAGACTTAGAAAAAATACTTAAAAATGTATATGGAATTAAAAATGACCCTGAATAGCTATAGCAATCTCAAGAAAGAAGAACAAAGTAGGAGAAATCACAATACCAGATATCAAATTATATTACAAAACCATAGTAATCAAAATAGTCTAGTGCTGGCACAAGAACAGACATACAAATCAATGGAACAAAATAGAGTGCCCAGAAATTAACCAAGGACTCTATGGGCAACTAATATTCCACAAAAGGGGAAGTAACATAAAATGTAGTGTGGATAGCCTCTTCTGCAAGTAGTGTTGGACAAATTGGACAGACACATTCAAAGAAATGAAACTAGACCACCAATTTACACCAGAATACACTCAAGATGGATGAAAGACTTAAACATAAGCCATGCCACCATAAAAATTCTAGAGGAAAATATAGGCAAAAAACTTCAGATATCCCACACAGAGATATTTTCACTGGTATCTCTTTCAGGGCAATGAAATAGAGGAACAAATAAACAAATGAGACTACATCAAACTGAAAAGTTTCTGCTTAGCTAAAGAAAACATCAACAAAATAAAAAGGGAACCAACCATATGGGAAAACATATTTGCCAATAACACCTCAGACAAGGATTTGATCTCCAAAATACTGTATATAAAGAATTTATATGACTCAACACCAGAGAGACAGAAGCCTATTTAATAAATCGGCAAAGGAGCCCTGGCTGGTAGCACAGTGGATAAGGTGCTGGCCTGCAAACCCAAAGGTCGCAGGTTCGATTCCCCAGCCAGAGCACGTAACCAGGTTGCAAACCAGGTCTCCCATCAGGTCTGTGGCTGGAGGCAGGTGAAACGCAACCATACATTGATGTCTCTCTCCCTTTCTGCCTCTCTCCCTTCCCCTCTTTCTAAAAATAATGAAATAAACATCTTTTAAAATAAATAAATAAATAAATGGTCAAAGGACCTGAATAGACATTCCTCCAAGGAAGACATACAAAAGGCCCATAAGCCTATGAAAGAATGCCCAACATCACTAACCATCAGAGAGATGCAAATTAAAACCACAATGAAATACCACTTCACACATATCAAAATGGCCATTATCAACAAATCAACACACAACAAGTGCTGTGGAGGATGTGGAGAAAAGGGAACCCTGGTACACTGCTGGTGGGAATGCAGACTGGTGCAGCTACTGTGGAAGGCAGTGTGGAATTTCCTCAGAAAACTAAGAATAGAACTTTATGATCCAATGATTCCACTTCTAGGATTATACCTGAAGAATCCTGAAACACCAATTCAGAAGAACCTATGCAACCCTATGTTCATAGCAGTGCTGTTTACAATAGCCAAGTGTTGGAAACAACCTAAATGCCCTTTAGTGGATGAATTAATTTAAAAACTGTGGTACATTTATACAATGGAGTTCTATACATCAGAAAGAAAGAAGGAACTTTTACCATTTGCAATAGGATGGATGGAACAGAGTGTCATGCTTAGTGAAATAAGCCAGACAGCAAAAGATAAATACCATAAGTTCTCATTTAATACAGAAGACTAATGAACAAAACAAACAGATGAGCAGAATGGAACAAGAGACATGAGGGGAAAAAAAAGGGGGAGCAGAATGATGGTGCCTGGGGGGAGTGGGAAGATGGAGAAGGGAGGAAAGCAGGGGAAGGGTTTAGTTGAGGAGCAAGTGTGAAGGACCCATGGACATGAATAACAAGCTGGAGATTGACTATAGGAGAGAAGGCATGGAGGATGAGGCAGGGAGGATCAATGGGGGGAAAATGAAACAATTGTAATACAACAAGAAAAAATAAAATTAATAAAAAAGAGATTTCTTGATCTACTGTGTAATTTTACAGATTAAGATAGAAGAAACCATACAGAAGGTTGATCTCCCTAAAGTCATTCAGCTAATTAAAGGTGAGACCAGATCCCAATAGCAGACCTCTTGGCCCTACTGTACACTGCACCTACTGTACATGACACTCCTCCCCTCATGGGAGGCATCCTGTACTTGCTTCCAAGCATATCTTTTACAATAACATAGCCTACTATTTCATTGTGCAATATTGAAGGACTTGGCTATTTCAATCCCAGAAGAGAGCCCCAGAACCCCAAAACACTGATCTCTGCTGTGTCCTTACATGGGAGCCTCCACAAAGACTGGTGCTTCCAGAAATATAACAATGAGGAAGGCACAGAGATTCACTTCAGGAGGATAAAATTACCAAATAGTTTCATTGCTCCTGCCTGTATATTAGTTTGTTATTGCTGATGGAACAAATTAGCACACCCTTGGGGCTTAAAACAACACAATTTATCATTTTAGTTGTGTATGTCATGAGTTTGACACAGCAAGGTATTGGTAAGGCTGCATTTCTTTCTAAAGATTCTAGGGGAGAAGCTTCTATAGGTGCCTTGACTTATGGCCCCTTCTTCCATCTTCAAAACAAGCAACAAAGGGTCAACGTCTTTTCTCATTGCATCTCTCTGACCTTCCTGTTATCAAATCTCTCTGTGACCATAGCTGAAAAAGAATCTTTTCCTTTAATGTCTCTATGATTAGATTGGACCCACCTACATAATCTAGAATACTCTCTTCATCTCAAGGATTTTAACCTTAAACCTATTTTGCAAAGTCTTCTTTGCCATGGAAGGTAACATTCTGAGGTTCTGGGTATTAGAACATATACATCTTTGCAGGGGTGCCATTATCCTGTCTACCATACATTCTACCAGACTTTTGTAGAGATTAACAGCATGGCAACAATACCGTCCAAACAAAATATAGCTGAAATGATTGTTATAATGACTCAGTGAATGAAAGCTTCTCCTGAAGTGACTTATAATCATGTATATTCAATTCAATTCCACATTTATGAAGCACCTACTATGTTCAAGGCAGTAGACCACGTGAAAAGGGCATGACACCATCATGAATACAGCATGGACTCATTCCCACACAATGGCCTCCCAGTGCTGTGGCACTATAGTAAACACTAAACCTATAACTACAGAGATAATTTCTCTGCCAGATCTCACCTTTGAGCCTCACCTGATGGCCATTTCTAATGCAAGAGATTATCCTCTGTTTATTTTTGGATGTTCAATTCAAGATATATTACATTGGTGAACCTTCTATCTTTAGTGACAACATAATTTTTTGACATTTCAAATTGTGCTGCCATTACTTAACATCCAAATTCACTTTTCCTCTTCAAATGCTGTTACTGAAGATTTAATTCAATATTATGCAAGTAAAACATTATTAATAGCCATATTGGCTAAGTCCTTTTAAAAAAAGAATAAAGGAAGAAATAGATTAAGACTTTTAAGCTATACAGATGAAAATTATAGTATTGAGCATCAGGAAACTCCAATGCCTTGAATAATTAATCTGAAAAGTAGCTTTTTTGTGGATATGCCATTGTTTAGTCCACATTCAGAGGTCGTCTGCAATTTAGAAGGCACTGTGCAGTAGGTGCTGTGAGAGTCACAGAGATGACTGTAGCTTCTAGCAATAAAACATGTAGAAGCCACCAAAGAAATCATCCAGTGTAAGACAACATTAATGTCTTTAGTTAGATTTAACATGATTATGTCAGGAACTATACATTAATTACTTATTTCAAGTTGACACATTTTAAGGTTGTAGGAGGGAAAAATTATCTGATGGGTAAAACATGGGTTGGTCATTTAATAAGGAATAAAAGGCAGCACAGTTTTATGTCTTGGACTATAACTTTGATAGATATAGAATTCATTCTCATGGCATTTTCATAT
Source organism: Noctilio leporinus (assembly GCA_004026585.1). Taxonomy (NCBI): domain Eukaryota; kingdom Metazoa; phylum Chordata; class Mammalia; order Chiroptera; family Noctilionidae; genus Noctilio; species Noctilio leporinus. The sequence goes on along the minus strand of PVIW01005563.1, from coordinate 20,040 downwards.
CAGTTACCTATAAAATCCAAAGGTATTTCCTTGGAGGGCTAACAGAACATTCCCTCTGAATATTCTACCAATAAATACAATTTCTAGAGGGAGTGCAGGAATGAATAGTTGATATGAGCTCTCTATAAAGTATCTGATATTTTTATCAATAACTTGTGTAGTGCTAAATCATGGTCAAGTATTAATAGTTAAACTAATTAATTAGGTTATTACATTTAAAAAAGCTGAATTTTCTGTAGGGGAGACATTTATATGCAATAATTTTTAGTTCTTTAGTTGTTGGGATCTATGTAGAGGTCCCTAGGTCTCCCAAATACATAGGCCAATGCAGTCCTAGCTTGTTCTTGGATTTTGTCAACTAAATAATAGCTATTCCCAATTTTAAAATAATATATTTTCAACTAATAACAAAAGTAAAAGTTAATAAAACAAATCCAGAATACAATATTAAGAGTAATACACTGACTACATTAAAAAATTCAAGTATTTCTCTTAATTGAAACACAGGGAAGATTATACTGGGGTATTACAAAGTCAAAATTCTATTTTTTATTTTCTTTTAAAAAAATATAATGACCATATTTAAGACTCCTGAATAATGCTGCATTAACACAAAGTAAAAGAAAAAAATAAGGTCCTATAGCTCATCATTCTTTGAAAATGTGTTCCAATTATTTTAGTATAAAATTTAGTTCCACTGTTTCTGCTCAAACTTACACTAATATTCATAAACTTGACAAAACTATGGTTATACATTTTGCTTTTCCTCTTTGTTGAGCTATGGTGGCAGTAGCATCCACATTCTGGGAAAAAGTTGTTAATAAATTTAATATATTTTATTTTATTAATAAATAAATTATTTATTTTAACTACAGCCTAAATAACTGATTGATCTATTAATCAATACCTTAGTGGCATCATTCATAGGGTTTTTTAATTATTAGATTTTTTAATTAATTTATATATATATATTTAATTTTATTTTATTGTTGTTGTATTACATCCATCCCCTTTTTACTACCCTCTGTCCCCTACCCTATCCACACACTCCCCCACCGAAGTCAATCATACCTGTTGTCCATGTCTGTGGTTCTTCCATGCTAGTTCCTTGACTAAACTGCTTCCCTTCTTTGCCAAATCCTCCCCTCCCACCTTGCCCATCCCCTGCACCCACCGAAGGTCTATTCATTGTATTCATGTATCTGGTTCTGTTTTGCTTCTTTGCTTGTTTTGTTTATTAGTGTCCTATAATGAGTGAAATCATATGGCATTTGCATTTTACTGACTGAATTATTTCACTAAACATAATACTTTCTAGTTCCATCCATGTTGTTGCAAAAAGTAGGAGTTCCTTCTTTCATTCTGCTGTGTAATATTCCATTGTGTAAATGTAGCAAAGTTTTTTGATCCACTCATCCACTGATGAGCATCCTTAGGCTGTTTTTAGCACTTAGCTATTTAAATAATGCTGCTATGAACATAGGGGTACATAGGTTCTTATGAATTGGTGTTTCAGGGTTCCTCGAGTATAGTCCTAGTAGTGGAATTGCTGGATCAAAAGGCAGTTCCATTTTTAGTTTTTTAAGGAAGCTCCATACTGTTTTCCATAGTGGCTGCACCAGCCCACCAACAGTGCACCAGGATTACCTTTTCTCCACATCCTTGCCAGTACTTGTTGTTTGTTGATTTGTTGATGATTGCCATTCTGACTGGTGTGAGGTAGTATCTTAATGTAGTTTTAATTTGCATCTCTCTGATGGCTAGTGATGTTGAGCATTCTTTCATATGCCTTTGGGCCCTTTGTATATCCTTCTCAGAGACGTGTCTGTTCAGGTCCTTTGCCCATTTTTTAATTGGGCTGTCTGTCTCCCTGGTGTTGAGTCGCATTAGTTCTTTATATATTTTGGATATCAAACCTTTGTCTGAGGTATCATTGGCAAATATGTTTTCCCATACAGTTGGTTCCCTTTTAATTTTGCTGGTGTTTTCTTTAGCTGAACAGAAACGTTTCAGTTTGATATAATCCCATGTGTTTATTTGTTCATTTATTTCCTTTGCCCTTGGAGAAGTATCAGTAAACATTCCTGTGTAGGATATATAAAATTTTACTGCCTATATGTTTCTCCAGGACCTTTATCAAATATTACCATTGTCAAATATTAATTGACCATAGAGTCCTGAGTTAATTCTGGGCTCTCTATTCTGTTCCATTGATCTATATGTCTATTCTTATGCCAGTATCATACTGTTTTGATTACATTGGCTTTGTAGTGTAGTTTGATTTCCAGTATTCTGATTCTTCCTACTTTGTTCTTTCTCAAGATTGCTGTGGCTATTAGTAAGCATTTTTGCATTCATATAAATTTTTGAAGTATTTTTTCTATATTTTTGAAATATGTTATTGGTTTTATAATTGGGATTGCATTGAATCTATAGATTGCTTTGGGTAGTATGTACATTTGAATGATGTTAATTCTTCCCATCCATGAACATGGTATATGCTTCCATTTATTTGTATCTTCCTTCATTTCTTTCTTCAGTGTTCTGTAGTTTTCTGAATACAGGTCTTTTACCTCATTGGTTAAGTTTATTCCTAAGTACTTCATTTTTCTTGTTGCTATGGTAAATGGGATTTGTTTTCTAGCTTCTACTCTGATGTTTCATTATTGGTATACAAAAATGCTTTTGATTTTTGAATATTGACTTTATATCTAGCTATTTTGCTAAATTTTCTTATTAGGTCAAATAAGTTTTTGTGGAATCTGTTGGATATTGTATGTAAACTCATGTCACCTGCAAATAATGACAGTTTGACTTCTTCCTTTCCAATTTGGATACATTTGATTCCTTTTTCTTCTCTGATAGCTATGGCTGGAACTTCCAAAATGATGTTGAACAGAAGTGGGGAAAGTGGACAGCCTTGTCTTGTTCCTGATCTTAGGGGGAAAGCTTTTAGCTTTTGCCCATTGAGTATGATGTTGGCTTCAGGTTTCTCATATATGGTCTTTATTATGTTGAGGTATGCTCCTTCTGTTCCCATTTTGCTGACTGTTTTTTGTCGTAAATGGTTTCTGTACTTTATCAGATACTTTTTCAGTATCTATTGATATGAACATATGGTTTTTGTCTTTCATTTTGTTGATGTGGTGTATTACATTTATTGATTTGCGAATGTTGTACCATCCTTGCATACCTGGGATGATACCCACTTGATCATGGTGTATGATCTTTTGAATGTATTGCTGGATCTGGTTGGCCAATATTTTGTTGAGAATCTTAGCATCAATGTTCATCAGAGATATTGGCTTATAGTTTTCTTTCTTAGTTGTGTCTTGATCTGGTTTTGGGGTTAGAATAATATTGGCCCCATAAAAAAGTTTGGGAGTCTTCTCTCATCTTGGGTGTTTTGGAATAGGTTGAGAAGAATAGGAGTTAGTTCTCTAAATGTTTGGTAGAATTCACCTGTGTAGGTATCTGGTCCAGGGCTTTTGTGCTTTGGGAGATTTTTTATTACTTCTTCAATTTCACTAGTTGTTATTGGACTGTTCAGACTTTCTGCTTCTTCTGGATTCAGTTTTGGTAGATTATACATTTCCAGAAATGTGTCCACTTCACCCAGGTTGTCATATTTCTTGCATAGAGTTGTTTGTAGTAATTTCTTACATTCCTTTGTTTTTCTGAAGTACCAGTTGTGACTTCTCCTCTGTTGTTCCTGATTCTGTTTATTTGGGTCCTCTCTCTCTTTTTCTTGATGAGGCAGGTTAAAGGCTTGTTAATTTTGTTTATTTGTTCAAAGAACCAGCTCCTGGACTTACTGATTCTTAGAATTGTAGTTTGAGTCTCTAAGTTTTTTAATTCTGCTCTGATCTTGATGATTTCCTTCTACTTGCTCTGGGCTTTGTTTGTTGTTGCTCCTCTAGTTCTTGCAACTTTATGGTTAGGTTGTTTGTATAAGCGTCTTCTTAACCTTTTCAGGTAGGCCTGTATTACTATGAATTTCCTTCTGAAGAGTGCCTTTGCTGTGTTCCATCCATTTTGGGCTGTTGTGTATTCATTGTCATTTGTTTCCAGAAACTTTTTGATGTTATCTGTGATCTCATTGTTTAACCATTCATTACTTGAAAGCATGTTATTCAGTCTCCATGAGTTAGAGTGTTTTTGGCTTTTTCCCTTGAGGTTGGTTTCTAGTTTCAATCCATTGTCATCTGAGAAGATGTTTGGTATGATTTTAATTTTCCTGTATTTGTGAAGGCTTGTCTTGTGACCTACCATTTTGTCTATCTTTGAGAATGTTCCATGTGCATTTGGAAAGAATGTGTATTTTGCCTCTTTGTGGTCAACGTTTCTGTATATATGAGTTAGGTCCATTTTCTCTAGAGTATTGTTGAATGCCACAATATTCTTGTTGTTTTTAGTTGTTGTTGTTGTTGTTTGGAAGATCTGTCCATTGTTGATAATGTGGTATTAAAATACTCTACTATTAGTGTGTTGCTGTCTGTATCCTTCTTGAAGTCCTCCAAGATTTTCCTTATATTTTTTGGGAGCACCTATGTTGGTGTATATATGTTTATGAGAGTTATATCTTCTTGATGAATTGTTCCTTTAAGTATTATGAAATGTCCTTTTTCATCTCTTATTATGGCCTTCATTGTAAAATCTACTTTGTCTAAGTATTGCTACTCCAGCCTTTTTTTCATGTCCATTTACTTCACTTTCATTCTGTGTTGATCTTTTGTTCTCAGATGGGCCTCTTGAAGACAGCATATGGTGGGTCATGTTTTTTTATGCAGTCAGCCACCATATGTCTTGATTGGTGCATTTAATCCATTTACATTTAAGGTTATTATTGATTGATACTTACTTATTGCCATTTTCCCCCTTTGTACCTGTGTTCCTCTATGTCTCTCTCTGTTTCTTCATATTTTTAAAGCAGATCCTTTAGCATTTCTTGCAATGCTGCTTTGGTAGAGATGTATTCTTGTAGTTTCCTTTTGTCTGGGAAAGTGCTTAATTCTCCTTCCATTTTGAATGAGAGCCTTGCTGGGTAGAGTATTCTTGGTTGCAGCCCTTTGTTTCCCATTACTTGGAATAGTTTTTGTCATTCCCTCTGGCTTGTATTGTTTCTGTTGAATGATCATTTGATAACCTTATGGGAGCCCCCTTATATGTCATTTGCTGTTTCTCTCTTGATGCTTTTAGGATTCTCTCTTTATCTTTGAAATTTGCCATTTTAATTATGATGTGTCTGAGAGTGGGTTTGTTTAGATTCATCCTCATTGGGACCCTCTGTGTTTCCTGAACTTGAGTAAGGTTTTCACTCATCATGTTAGGGAAATTTTCTATCATTATTTTTTTGAACAGGCTTTCCATTCCTTGTTTCTCTTCTCCTTCTGGTATCCCAATGATACAGATATTATTGCATGTCATATTGTCCTGCAGCTCTCTTAAAAGCTCTTCATTCTTGTTCAGCCTTTTTTCATTCTGTTGCACTGTCTTGGAATATTTTTCTACATTGTCCTCCAGCTCTCTGATCCAATCCTCTGCTTCCTCTAGCCTACTGTTGATTCCTTCTACCATATTCTTCAATTCAGAAATTGTACTCTTCATTTCCTCCTGGCTCTTTCTAATAGTTTCTATGTCCTTTGTAATGCTGGTGTAGCTCTCAGTAAATTCCTTGTAGCTTTCCTGGAGTTCTTTGTAGTTTCCCTGGAGTTGTTCGTAGTTTTCTTTGAGCTGGTTGAGTGCATTGAGCTTCTCTGTTATCATTATTTTGAATTCCATATCTGAGTTTGCTTGCCTCTGTTTCATTTAGTGATCATTCTGAGGATTCCTGCTTTCCTTTTGGTTGTGAACTGTTTCTTTTTCTCCCCATTTTTAAATTTCATTGCAATCCAATCAGACTGTGATCAGCTTCCAGGCTAAGGAACTGCTAAGCTGGAAAGATTGAGTTAGCTATAATCCTATTGATCTGTGCTCCTCCACCAGGCTCAGATGCAGCTTGGTGTGACAGACTGAATCAGTTGTAAATCAGTAAATCAGCTACCAAATTCAGGCCCTGATGGGCCAGACACAGAGGTTCAATTGTAATCCAATGGATCAGCTGCCTGCTCAGGTGCAGCCTTGTAAGACAGATGCAGATGTAAATCAATGAATCTGTGATCAGCCACCAGGCTCAGGCACCACTGGGCTAGGCAGCAAGATCCAATTGTAATCTAATAAATCTGAGTTCAGCCAACAGGCTCAGGAGCCTCTGTGCTGGACAGCAATGTTCAATTGTAATCCATTGAATCTGTGATTAGCCACCAGGCTCTGGTGGCACTGGGCTCAACTGAAAGATTCTATTGTAATCAAATGATTTTGTGATCAACTGACAGGCTAAGGGGCCACTGGACTAGACTGAAAGATTCAATTGTAATCCAATGAGTTTGTGATCAACTGCCAGGCCCAGGGGCTACTGGGTGGGACAAACCAACACAGTTGTGAACTAGTGAATCCACAATCAGCCACCAGGCCCACTTTCCACTGTGTGGGGCTGACTTTCTGACCCAGCTGTTAGGCAGAGAGTTTGTAATCAGCTCAGCAGGCCCAAGCACTGCTGGGCAAGAGATACCTCTTCAGGTGTCAACTATTGTATCTATGCTCCGACAGGGCAGGACAGGGCAGGAAAGCTTTATTTATATGTAAGTCAAAAAGTTGTGATCAGGCACCAGACTCAGGCACCGCTGGGTGGGGCAGATTGCTTCCAGTTGGTGGGGCTATGAGGACCCCTCCTATGGAAGCCACTGGGCACAGCGTAGTCCACCTGAGGTGTGGGCATTGAGTCAGCACTGGGATCCCCACAATTACTTCCCCACTTCTCTCCTCCAAGACACCTCCACAAACTCTCCCCTCACTTCTCCATTCCTCTCTGCCCTCCCTCCTCTGGAGCCCAGGGTAGGTGGGTGCCAGTGTATTTTCATTGTGGTCACCCTAGTAGTTCTCTGTCTCCAGCACTCTCTTGGGCTAGTAAACTCCACTGCTTTCTTCCCTTCTCAGCTGGATGCTGCTCTGCTCTCTGCTGTGTTGCTATAGCTGGGACACCCAGATGGGGGACCAGAACCCACCCTTCTCAGGTAGAGCCCCTAGCTATGTCCCTTTGGCTGCTGCCTTTGGTGGGGGTCCAGCCAGCCCTCTTGCATTTCTGTATTCCTACCAGTCATGTTGTGATGGAGTGTCCTCTTCTGTTCTATCTGTGGTTATAAGACTTCTTTCCAGCTGGTGTTCTGTTGGTAATTCCAGCTGACTTCTTCTCCAAAAAAGTAATTCCAGATGGGACCTCTGCCATCTTTCCAGAACCCTATCTGTATCCCCTAATTATTAGATTTTATTACCCTACCTTTGGCCTTTAAAGTGATCAATTATGTTTCATAAATTCCTTTAGAATAAGTGAATTGACTTAAATATTAGAGGGGCATTTAGACTTTTTAAGAATCCTAGACTAGTATTTTTTTAACCAGAAGAGTATTTCATTCTCTCATTTTTCTGACTTTTTATATTTTAGGAAATTCAGCCAGAACCTGGTGGCTCAACTTTGGTACTTTGTGAAATGTGTTTACTTCGGGTTATCTGCCTACCAAATCCGTTGTGGCTACCCAACACGAGTCCTTGGAAACTTTCTCACAAAGAGCTACAATTATGTCAACCTCTTCTTGTTTCAAGGGTATGGACTCACTATGTTGTCATACTCTCTCAGAAAGAAAAAGCTCGCAATTGAAAGACATTTTATTTCCTACCTGGGAAGGAACAGAAAGAGGAAGAATGCTGTTGTACAGGAACATAGATCATCATAGAACTCTTGTAGTATTTAGCAAAGAACAGATATGCTTCTCAAAATACCTTTGTATATGTAGTTACCATACACCTGGCCAGGATATTGTTCTAGGGCCAGTCACATGGTTAATTTTCCTATTTCCTTATCCTGAATAATTACTATAATAATATTCTGGGATACATAATCCTTAAGTATTAATATGCTTCTGGGTGCAATGGACCAAATTATTTTGAACCTAGACTATTTCCCAATACCTTTGGAATTTTGCATGTACAAGTCCATACATTTAAAAAGGCCACTAATTCCCCCTAAAATCAATGGGAAGCCCTATGACTTGCTTAGTCCTGGTAGTAAGTTAGCTGTCAGAGGAAGCATATGGCTCTTTCATATAAGAATTTCATTGGTAGCTCCTCCTCTCTGGTCCCTCAGAAGCTGGATCATGGCATAAAAAGTCATTCTGCTCCTAGTTAGCACCAGACCTGGGGATTGGGGATCAGTCAGAGAAGCATGCTCAGATGTTAAGAAACTCCATGTGGAACAATGTTTCACTTAGTACTCTCCAGTATGGAGGCCTGATAGTTCTTCAAGGGTTGATTTAGTGCTCTCTCCACAAAGCTGGGTAGTCTAGAGGGGAATTCCAAGTGGTAACCCAACTATTGTGAGGGCCCTGGTATGAACCCAGGTTCTCCAACTGGGGAGAAGCTCTGTGTCAGTCAAGAAATGAGGAATAGTTCCCAGGCTCAACAGGAGCCCAAACCAGCCCATTTCCCAATGGAAATAGCTTTTTACCTGTAACATTAGTCATCTAATAATTCTACCAGCTGAAGGCCCTATTGTGTACCCCATTGGCATGTTTCTTCCCTCTCATGGTTTTCATTTGCTTTTATCTTTCATGTAGCAGGTATATTACCTTTTTTAGCTTATTCAACAGCAAAGCCCTAACAATTCAATAACCCTATGACCAACAAATTCTTGTAGCATGAACAAATAAATGCTTTAAAAAGTTAAATTGTGGTTATTGGCAGATACGGTTTTATATACAGAAAATTCCAAAGACTTACTCTAAAAAAAAAAATGTTAGAATTAATCAACGAATTCTGTAGAGTTGCAGAATATAAAAATCAACATACAAGGCCTGTACAGAAAAATTCCAGCCATTGTTAATATAAACAAGAATGGTTTGCATGACATTGATTGAACCTGGCAACCAAGGAGAGTGGATTAGAACATGTATGAATAATGACAACCTCACTGTACTAGTCAGTGGGGGTGGTAGATACTGTTGAGTGAGCATGTGTACTGTGTGGCCATCAATTATCAAAATGATTGAGCAAATAGGATAATAAATCTGCTTCATTTTTGCATTAAGCTTGAACATTCCTCCATGGAAACTATTTAGATGATTCAGAAGGCCACAGCTATTGGCAATTGATGACTGGCAGCTTCATCACAACAACTCACCCAGTCATGCTCACACATCATATCTTATGCAGTTTTTTTGTGAAACATCAAATCACCTAGGTGGCTCAGCCCACCTACAACTCAGATTTGGTGTCCTGTGACTTTCGGCTTTTCAAAAAATTAAAATCACCTTTGAAATGGAGGATATTTGAGACCACTGATGATATTCAGGAAAATATGATGGGGCAGCTGATTACAACTGGGAGAACTGTGTGAGGTCCCAATGTGCCTACTTTGAAGGGGACTGAGGCATCATTGTCCTATGTACAATGTTTCTTGTACCTTGTATCTTCTTTCAATAAATGTCACTATTTTTTTTTTAATTACATGGCTAGATACTTTCTGAACAGACCTCATACAGAAATCAGTTGCATCTCTATGAAATATCTGAAAAAAAAAAAATTTACTTATAATAACATCAAAAACACTTATAAATAAATTTAACCAAAGAAGTGAAAGATTTGTACAATTTCTTATAAAAGAAATTGAAGAAGACACCCTTAAACATTTAAAAAGGGAATCTCAGTTTGTTAATAACATCAGCCAAAAAGTGAATGAAAAATATCAATCCATTTATTAGACTTATACTGAAAAGTAGTTGTATTCCAAGTTGTATTTTATCATAAGGATCACCTTGAGAATTTTTTTCTAAGATTTAAGGGCTAAAATAATAAGGAACTACATGAGTTCTCAGGGTTGGCTGGGCTTGGGGGACAATCCTAGAACTGTCTCTCTAACAAGATGAGGTTTCTTCCAGGTTCCGCCTTGTTCCGTTTTTGACTGAGCTAAGGGCTGTAATGGACTGGGTGTGGACAGATACAACCTTGAGCCTCTCCAGCTGGATCTGTGTAGAGGATATCTATGCTCACATATTCATCCTGAAATGTTGGCGGGAGTCAGAAAAAGTAAGCCAATAAAATGCCTCATACCTATTTGTTCCTCTTAGATACAGGCTACTTATAAGATTAATATGAAGGCCCTGGCTGGTAGCACAGTGGATAAGGTGCTGGCCTGCGAACCCAAAGGTCACTTGTTCAATTCCCCAGCCAGGGCACATAACAAGGTTGCAAGCCAGATCTCCAGCCAGGTCCTTGGCTGGAGGCAGGTGAAAGACAACCATACATTGATGTTTCTCTCCCTCTCTGCCTCTCTCCCTTCCTCTCCCTCTGGAAATAATAAATAAAATGAAATCTTTTTTAAAAAAGATTAATATGATATTCTGCAAGTCTTGTAGCCAAATAAATGAAGATGAGGCAAAAACTACTAGGACCTATAAATGTCCTATTGACTTTTACCCCACTGGAGTTGGGAATCTTGGACATGCTGCTGCCTTAGCAATAGCATCCAGATGTGTTCTTCTTTTGGCAACTATATGTTGTAGTTGTTTTTAAAAGAAGAAATGAGATAATGCTCTGTGACCCAATAATTCTTAAATGGCTCATTTGGGAAAAGGAGGGAATGTGCTATGGTGAATAAAAGTAGAGTCAGGTAGGTTGGACTCAGGGTCACTACCTGATGTCCTCTTTGATGAGAAACAGACATTGTAACTGCTTTGTGCAAAGGAAACTGAAGTGCAAATACTTGGTCTTCTGTCAGGTTGAATATTGAGGTTAAATATGGATAGAATTACAATTATTTGTTAGTTTTTTTTTAAGTTTTTTTTTAAGATTTTATTTATTATTTTTAGACAGAGGGGAAGAGAGAGAGTCAGAGAGGGAGAAAGACATCAATGTATGGTTGACTTTCACCTGCCTCCAGCTATGCATATGGCTGGAGACCTGGCTTGCAACCTGATTATGTGCCCTGGCTGGAGAATCAAACCAGCAACCTTTGGGTTCGCAGACTGGCACCTTAACCACTGTGCCACCAGCCAGGGAATTTTTTTTAAGTTTAACATATGAAACAGGAGCCTGTTGTATAAAAGCAATAATAATACTCAAGTATTATATCATTAGCTGAGGTAGTGTGAAATGTCTTTTTTGCTCATCTTTATGAGTCCCTCTTCTCTAGTATATAGAATTTGTGTTGTATAGTTTCTTCTGAGAATTTCAGGTTCATAGCTGTGGGACCCCATTGTACTGTGACCTCTGTATTTATATATCTGTGGGAGTTAAGGAGATGGGGCTGGAGGTATACTTAAAATCATATTAGCTTCTCCTGATTTTTAAGAGCAAAAGAGTTGATATAAAGACAGAATATGAGAGCCAATCAACCAAAAGGACATTGCTAGTGGAGTCAAGATGGTAAAGGGTCTGGAAATCATGACATATGAAGAAAAGTAGGAAGAGTCAAGAATTGTTCAGTCTGGAGACAAAAAGATAGGGAGACAAACTTTCAAATATTGGAAACTAGATTAAAAATTTTGAATTAAGTTATAAGATCCAAGAAAACAATATTTAGAAAAGTAGGCAAAAACTCCAGTAAGTTTCAATGAAACACAAAGATTCTTCTAACAATCACAGATGGGTTACCTCACCAGATGGTCGCTGACAGGTGCCCACTTACAAAGTCACACAGAGGAGAATTTACATTGCAAAACTCTTGTGCTAGGAAGAGCTAGGTATACTTCTTGAAGACCTTCCTTCAATAAGTATTTTATCAGTTGTCATTTGCTAATAACAAACTACCTGAAAATACAGTGATTTAAAAGTAACAATCACAGCCCTGGCTGGTGGCGAAGTGGATAAGACACCAGCCTGTAAAACCAAAAGTTGTTGGTTCAATTCCCCAGCCAGGGCACATAACCAGGTTGCAAGCCAGGTCTCCAGCCAAATCTGTAGCTGGAGGCAGGTGAAAGGCGACCATACATTGATGTCTCTCACCCTCTCTGCCTCTCTCCCTTCCCCCTTCTCTAAAAATAATAAATAAAATCTTAAAATAAAAAAGTAGCAATCATTTTACCTGTTCATATCATCCATGGACCTGTAGTTTGAGAAGGGGGCTACTGGAAAGTCTAGTCTGAGATCACTTCTGTTGTTGTCATTTCAAGAGACTGAGCATAGGCAAGGGAAAAGCAAGGGAGAGGGTCAGTACAAGAGATAAGCAAGTCAAGAGGATCATTTCCCAGTGGAGAGCACCTGAACCTCCCTGAACCTTACTGAACAGTAAGGAAAGGACCCATAGGGAAAATAAAAAACAAATTTTTAGCATCAGAACCAAAGGTGGAAGGTCCAGATGGGGGTCTGGGAAGACTAGTCTCAGAGGCATGAGTTACATGCTGGAAGTGGCAAAGAGGAATGGCCATCCTACTGAAAGTTGGAGAAACAGAGATGGTCAGTGAACAAATGCTTGCTTGTGCTCAATAGCCTGTGTCCTCCAAAAGTGGATGAGTTCATCTACTGAGAGCAAGAGAGATAGCATTTCAAGTCCTGGAACCTGCCTAGGGGACCCCAGAAACTGTGAGAGATTGCTTACTCTGAGTGAACAGGGGAGGGATTCTTAAGAGGGGTGTTTTTTTCTGAATCAGAACTCACATAACTGACCCACATGAATACAGAGCCACACTATTCATGTGCACAGCTGTGGCTGCCCTATTACCAACTTACATATGCTTTTTACTGCCTTTGAATCAACAGCTGACAACCTTTTTGAGACTGTAGTGAGACAGTCATACCTATTGCCATCCTTCTTATCAATGACAGGGTCATCCTGGCCTAGACATTTCTACATAACAAGAGAGTCCCCAGTGGCACTATGATGGGGATGTGTAAGGATCTCATTACAGTTTCATGTCACTACCTAACTTTGTTCCCGGGTTAGGTCAAGGCTGCTCTCTTCCCACTTCAGAGCAAACAGAGCAGAATCAAGACTAAATCAAGTCACAACCCCATGGGAAGAGCCCTTGTCCTCCCCATCTGCTTTTCAAGGGACAGTGGCCTAAGCCTTTTGTAAACTCTTTCACTGCAGAGATACCCTCAGCCCCGGGGGCAGAAGAAGAAGAAAGTGGTGAAGTATGGCATGGGAGGCATGATCATCGTTCTGCTCATTTGTATTGTCTGGTTTCCTCTTCTCTTCATGTCTTTGATCAAATCTGTCGCTGGGGTGATCAACCAGCCCTTGGATGTCTCCGTCACAATTACCCTGGGAGGTTACCAGGTAATTGTTGTACATGTCCCCCAGACCCCACTCACCTGAAAATACCTTGTCTAACATAATCCTCCCCTGATAACCACCTACAAGATGTTTAGCTAGGTTTTGCCAATCCATATCTGCTATTTAAATTTTCGCTCCTCAGCAAATATGAGATATTTGAAATAAGGTACAGAAGGCAGTGAAAGAATCATTCTGTTCTAGTTTTAAGGACAAGAATAATCACTTCAAAAAGATATCTAAGGCTAGCTGCTACTGGGTTTTCAGTGGGTGATGTACTATGCAAATATTTTCCCTTTAACCCAGAATGCAGAGAAGAGCTTCAGAATATTGACAATACTGTGTATCTTGTTTTACAGCCTATTTTCACAATGAGTGCCCAGCAAAGCCAACTGAAAGTTATGGACCAGCCAAAGTTTGACAAATTTATAAAGGCTTTCTCTAGGGACACTGTAAGTAAATGTGTATAAAAATCTCTATGAAGGCCTTTCATCTAGGTGATCAAGTGGTTGTCATACCACTTACTACCTTATCATGGTCTGTATATGGGAAAGGGCTTTTCAGAGATTATCTGTTGTATGCAACATATTCCTATCCACTGAACACTTTGATAACATATTATTGGATGTGTTAATAAACATAATTTTATTTCACAACATTTTAATGTAAGCTCAATGGGTATTGATCCTTTTTTAAATGTTTTAATTTTTTAAATTATAATATTGATCCTTTTTATCAATGGGTCTATTCTGGGAATCTATCCTAAAATAATTCAAAACACGGGAAAAGTGCTATGTCAGTAGCTACTTCTGAAAGCAATCCCTGTATTAGCAAAAACTGGAAGTAACTTGAGTCACCAAGCAAGGACTGGTAGAATAGGTTGGGGTATATGTATGAAGTGAATTTGATTTGCATTGACTTCCCTCAGGTAGTCACAGTAGAAGAATGGAACTTCCACTTTATATTTCTTTACATGCCATGTTATCTGATATTTTCTAAGCAACTTCTTTTGTAATAAAAAAAAAAGAAAATAATTTCAGGACTGGCTGGTGGCACAGTGGATAAGGTGCCAGCCTGTAAACTCAGCCAGGGCACATAACCAGGTTGCAAAACCAGGTCTCCAGACAGATCCATAGCTGGAGGCAGGTGAAAGGCAATGGTGTGTGTGTCTCTCTCTACCTCTCTCCCTACCCCTCTCTCTAAAAATAATACATTTAAAAAATTATTTCAAAAACTATACATGGCATAAAAATTTCTCAAGATTGAAAAAAGATGGCGACAGAGTAGAGAGCAGTGCTGATGGTGTTCCCGAGTACCAGAGCAGCTAGAGGACAGGATAGGGAGTGTGAGACGTCTACAGATCCCTAAGAATTGGAGCGGTCAGCATCTGGACTCAGGGGAGCACAGCCCAGAGTCAGCGGAGACCTGCAGGAGGGCAGCCCAGAGGTCCAGAATAAAACCAGAAAGCCCAAATAAAGGACACACCAAGAACAACAAGTGGAGAAAATATGGGAGACTGCAACATTGAACTCCACAAATCTCCTATCACAAAAAGGTGCTCAACTAAGCAAAACAGATTAATCCAAGGAAAAAAACAAAAAAATAAAAAGCAAGCAACAACAGACACCCAAAATGGGGAGGAAAAGAATCAGTCCATCACCAAAAGGAAAGGAAGAATCCCCAGAGAGACCACAAAATAAAACAGAGGCGCAGGAAATATCAGATAAGAAATTCAAAAGAATGATGATAGAGAAGCTCAATGAGCTCAGTCACATCAAAGAAAACTATAAACAACTCCAGGAGAACTACAAAGAACTCCAGGGAAGTTACAAGGAAATTACTGAGAGCTACAACAGCATGAAAAAGGACATGGAAACTATCAATAAGTGCCAGGAGGAAATGAAGAATACAATTTCTGAATTGAAGAATACGGTAGAAGGAATCAACAGTAGGCTAGAAGAAGCAGAAGACCAGATCAGCGAGTTGGAGGATAATGTAGACAAATACTCCAAGAAAGTACAAGAGAGTAAAAAAAGACTGAACAAGATTGAAGAGAGTTTAAGAGAGCTGCAGGAAAACATGAAACATAACAACATCTGTATCATAAGGATACCAGAAGGAGAAGAGAAATAAGGAATGGAAAAACTGTTCAAAAAAGTAATGATAGAAAATT
Source organism: Noctilio leporinus (assembly GCA_004026585.1). Classification (NCBI taxonomy): domain Eukaryota; kingdom Metazoa; phylum Chordata; class Mammalia; order Chiroptera; family Noctilionidae; genus Noctilio; species Noctilio leporinus. The sequence continues at coordinate 4,507 of PVIW01005563.1, read as the reverse complement.
TCCCTAACATGATGAGTGAAAACATTAATCAAGTTCAGGAAGCACAGTAGGTTCCAATGAAGATCAACCCAAACAGACCAACACCAAGGCACATTATTATTAAAATGAATAATTTCAAAGACAAAGAGAGAATCCTAAAAGCATCAAGAGAGAAACAACAAAAAACATATAAAGGGGCTCCAATAAGGCGATCAAGTGATTATTCAACAGAAATAATTCAAGCCAGAAGGGAATGGCAAAAAGTATTTCAAGTAATGGTAAACAAAGGCCTGCAACCAAGAATACCCTACCCAGCAAAGCTCTCATTTAAGATAGAAAGAGAGATAAGGAGTTTCCCAGACAAAAACAAAAAAGACTAAAAGAAAACATTTCTACCAAACCAGCATTGCAAGAAATGCTAAAGTGTCTGCTTTATAAATAAATAAAATGAAGAAACAGAGAAAGCCAAAGAGGAATATAGATACAAAGGGAGAAAATGGCAATGAATAAGTATCAATCAATAATAACCTTAAATGTAAATGGATTAAATGCACCAATCAAAACACATAGGGTAGCCGAATGGATAAGACAACATGACCCACATATATGTTGCCTTCAAGAGACCCACCTCAGAACAAAAGATCAACACAGATTGAGAGTGAAAGGTTGGAAAAATATATATCAAGCAAATGGACATGAAAAAAAAGCTGGAGTAGCAATACTGATTGCAGACTAAATAGATTTTACAATGAAGGCCAGAAAAAGGGACAAAGATGGACATTTCATAATACTTAAGGGAACAATCCATCAAGAAGATATAACTCTGATCAATATATATGCACCCAACATAGGAGCTCATAAATGATTAAGGAAAATCTTGGAAGACTTTAAGAAAGACATAGACAGTAACACACTAAGAGTAGGGGATTTTAATACCCCACTATCAACAATGGACAGATCTTCCAAACAAAAAATCCCCAGAGATGTTTTAGCATTGAACAACACTCTAGAGGAAATGGACCTAACTGAAGTATACAGAGTCTTTTACCCCAAAGAAGCAAAATACACAATCTTTTCAAATGCATATGGATGATTCTCCAACATAGACCACATGGTAAGTCACAAGACAAGCCTTCACAAATACAGGAAAATTGAAATCATACAAAGTATCTTCTCAGATCACAATGGCTTGAAACTAGAAACCAATCTCAAGGGAAAAAAAACAAAAATTCTCTAACTCCTGGATTGCATGAATAACATGCTTTTAAGCAATGAAGGGGTTAACAATGAGATCAAAGATAAAATCAAAAAGTTCCTGGAAACAAATGATAATGAACACACAACAGCCCAAAACCTATGGGATACAGCAAAGGCAGTTCTCAGGGGGAAATTGATAGCAATACAGGCCTTCCAAAAAAGGTCACAAGAAGTTTATAAAAACAACCTAACCACAAAGCTGCAAGAACTGGAGGAGCAAAAACAAACAAAGCCCAGAGCAAGTAGAAGGAAGGAAATCATCAAGATCAGAGCAGAACTAAATAACTCAGAGATTCAAACTACAATTCGAAGAACCGACAGGACCAGGAGCTGGTTCTTTGAAAAAACAAACAAAATTGACAAGCCCTTATCCAGACTCATCAAGAAAAAGAGAGAGAGGACCCAAATAAACAGAATCAGAACTGACAGAGGAGAAATCATAACTCATACCTAAGAAATATAAAAGATTGTAATAAATTACTACAAACAAACTATATGACAAAAAATATGACAACCTGGATGAAATGGACACATTTCTGGAAAGGCATAATCTACCAAAAGTGAACCCAGAAGAAGCAGAAAGCCTGAGTAGGCCAATAACAACTAGTGAAATTAAAGAAGTAATCCAAAATCTCCAAAAGCACCAAAGCCCTGGACCAGATGGCTACACAGGTGAATTTTACCAAACATTTAAAGAAGAACTAAATCCTATCCTTCTCAAACTATACCATAAAATACAGGAAGAGGGAAGATTCCCAAACTCTTTCTATGAGGCCAATATTATTCTAACCCCAAAACCACGGCAAGACACAACTAAGAAAGAAAGCTATAGACCAATATCTCTGATGAACATAGATGCTAAAATTCTCAACAAAATATTGGCCAATCAGATTCAGCAGTATATTACAAAGATCATACACCATGATCAAGTAGGTTTCATCCCAGGGATGCAAGGATGGTACAACATTCATAAATCAATCAATGTAATACACCACATCAACAAATTGAAAGATAAAAACCATATGATCATATCAATAGATGCTGAAAAAGCATTTGGTAAAGTGCAGCAACCATTTATGATAAAAACCCTCAGCAAAATGGGAATAGAGGGAGCATACCTCAACATCAGAAAGGCCATCTATGAGAAATCTAAAGCCAACATCATACTTAATAGACAAAAACTGAAAGTTTTCCCCCTAAGATCAGGAATGAGACAAGGCTGTCCACTTTCTCCACTTGTATTCAACATTGTCTTGGAAGTTCTAGCTATAGCCATCAGAGAGGAAAAAGGAATCAAAGGTATCCAAATTGGAAAGGAGGAAGTCAAACTGTCCTTATTTGCAGGTGATATGATAGTGTACATACAAAACCCGATGGGATCTACCAAAAACTTACTCAACCTAATAGGCAAATTTAGCAAAATAGCTGGATATAAAGTCAATATCCAGAAATCAAAAGCATTTTTGTATACCAATAATGAAACAACAGAAATAGAAGCAAAAAAACAAATCCCATTTACCGTAGCAACAAGAAAAATAAAGTACCTAGGAATCAACTTAACTAAGGAGGTAAAGACCTGTACTCAGAAAACTACAGAACAATGATGAAAGAAATCAAGGAAGATACAAATAAATGGAGACATATACCATGTTCATGGATGAGAAGAATTAACATCATTAAAATGTCCATACTACCCAAAGCAATCTACAGATTCAATGCAATCCCAATTAAAATACCAATGACAGACTTCACAGAAATAGAAAAAATACTTCAAAATTTTATACGGAGCCGAAAACGCCCACAAATATCAACAGCAATCTTGAGAGAGAAGAACAAGGTAGGAGCTATCACAATACCGGACTTTAAACAATACTACAAGTCTACTGTCATCAAAACAGCCTGGTACTGGCATAAGAATAGACATATAGATCAATGGAACAGAATAAAGAGCCCAGAAATTAACCCAGGACTCTATGGTCAACTCATATTTGACAAAGAGGGAAGGAACATAAAATGGAGTAAAACAGTCTCTTCAACAAATGGTGTTGGGAGAACTGGTCAGCAACATGCAAAAAGATAAAACTAGACCACCAACTTACACCATACACCAAAATAAACTCAAGATGGATAAAGGATTTAAACATAAGCAATGCCACCATAAAGGTCCTGGAGAAAAATATAGGCAGTAAACTTTTGGATATCCTATGCAAAAATATGTTTACTGATACTTCACCAAGGGCAAAGGAAATCAAAGAACGAATCAACAAATGGGACTATATCAAATTGAAAAGTTTCTGTTCAGCTAAAGATAATATCAAGAAAATTCAAAGAGAACCAACTCTATGGGAAAACATAATTGCCAATGATACCTCAGACAAGGGTCTGATCTCCAAAATATATAAAGAACTAATGTGACTCAACACCATGGAGACAGACAGCCCAATTAAAAAATGGGCAAAGAACCTGAACAGACAACTCACTGAGGAAGATATACAAAGGGCCCAGAGGCATATGAAAGAATGCTCAACATCACTAGTCATCAAAGAGATGCAAATTAAAACCATAATAAGATACCACCTCACACCTGTCAGAAAGGCAATCATCAAGAAATCAACAAACAAGGTTGGCGAGGATGTGGGGCAAAGGGAACACTCGGGTACTGTTGGTGGGAATGTAGGCTGGTACAGCCACTGTGGAAAACAGTATGGGGTTTCCTTAAAAAACTAAAAATGGAACTGTTTTTTGATCCAGCAATTCCACTACTTGGACTATACCCAAAGAATCCTGAAACACCAATTCAGAAGAATCTATGCACACCTATGTTCATAGCGGCACTATTTACAATAGCCAAGTGGTGGAAACAGCCTAAGTGCCCATCAGTGGATGATTGGATCAAAAAACTTTGGTACATTTACACAATGGAATTCTATATAGCAGAAAGAAAGAAGGAACTTATACCCTTTGCAACAACATGGATGGAACTGGAGAATATTATGCTTAGTGAAATAAGCCAGTCAGTGAAGGACAAATACCATATGATCTCACCCATTTCAGGACAATAGTGAACGAAACTAACAACAAGCAAAACAGAACCAAATATATGAATACAGGGAATAGGCCTTCAGTGGTCAGAGGGAAAGGGGTTGGGGGGAGGGGGGAGGCAGAGGCAAGGAAGGGGAGCAGCTTAGACAAGAACCTAGTATAAAGGAACCATGGACATGGACAACAGGTGGGATTGAGTTTGGGGGGTAATGGGTGGGTGGGGAGGGGG